>LPNX010061099.1:38312-217379 GCA_001517045.1 Pseudotsuga menziesii | reverse complement strand
GGGGTTAAAGGTAGAGAAAGGGGTGGGGGTGTTAATGGGTTAAAGAGAGACAAAAAGAGAGGGGTGAAGGGAGAGTTTTAGTAGGAATTTTTGGGCCAAGATAGCTGCAAGGTCAAAGATGCCGTGCAAGGTGAAAAAAGATGCATAATTCGGATTTACAATATTTTATGTATTTTGGTCATATTTTGTAGATTTGGACCACATTATGTGGGTTGTGGTCACTATTTTGTAGATTCTTTTATGAAGTAGTTAGGAAGTAGATTAAGTGGACCACCAATGTAGAGGCGCAAGCCTATAAATAGATATAGAATTTCAAGTGTTAAGTCTTCTTAGTTGTTGGAGGCTTTGGAGTTCCTTTTGTTTATATTAAGATATGGGTATGAAATGAGATCAGGTCTGGCTATGAATTGAGATATTTTGATCTATGTATGAGAACTGAAGAACGGTTTTGGAGAATCTATGTTTTGCTGCAGAAATTAATATGACATGATGGAGATTGAGCAGAAATACTGTGCATTTTTCTATCTTTTTGTTTTCCTATTTTTTGCGATCTACATGGGAATGCGATGTATGTGATATTTCTCTGTGATGAATGATGATGTACTGCGAAATCTGTTTATGCTTCGATGTATTTGCTGCGATCTAAATTTGTTGATCTGATCTAGTGAATGATGACATGATTCTGTTAATGCATAATTTGAATAATTAGATCTGTTGAATAATGTTGTGCTAAGTTGATAAGTAGATGCACGGTCCTCCTTCATAAGACAGAAACTTCGTTCCGACAGTTCTCCCTCAAACATCTCGGGTGAGACTTCATCTACTCTGTAGGTGTTGCTGGATGGGGTAAAACTTGTCTAGGCTGGTGGTCAGGAATATCGAGGTGGTTTAGGTGTTGACAGAGAGCGAACCCCTGTTGATTGGTTTTGTGTCAACAAATGGTTCTATTTCCGATACCTTGGTATGAAGGGAGGGAGGAAATGTTGTGGCATCTGATGAGATCAGAAATCAAAGATTGGTTTGACCAAAAGATACGAGAGTTTGCTGAGAAAGAGAATCAGAACCCTAGATTGACAACGAATCTGTGGCTAGCATACTAACTGCATAACGATCCACACGAGTATTTTTTCACTAAGTTTTTGATCATCTTGTATGAGTGGTTGGCGTGATTTACGTATCGAAAGACAAATTTCCAAGGTGGCGAACCAAATGGCTGGAGCCCAAAAATGATTCAACAGTTGCAGGGGGTAGAAAACAAATCATCAAGGGATGTTGAAGTATGGATCAACAACATATTAAAGGGATATATCACTGAGTTCAAAGTCGACACAATTAAATACTACAACAACATAGAAAAGGATTTCTTCAATAGACCACGAGGTAGATTCCTATGGTCTTTGCAGTTTTCTATTAAGATTCTCATATGTGAAAAAAAGGAATATTGAAGATGAACTTCGCTGAGTATAACTTTGGATGCGGGTATCGCGAAGATGAGGGTTTGGTGGAATGATATGGGGTAGATGGATGGAAATTACGATGGGACTATGAGGGAAGATGAGGAAGGAAGTGGTCTTACGAGAAGAGGAGCAAGGTTTCGGTAAGAGAAGAGGTAGAGGATAAGAGAGAGTCCTGTTGCGACTGAGACACGAGGCCACGAAGGAAGACCACATGGGACAAAGAGACCCTACAGTGATGGAGGAGATGACCAGGCTATGCCCAAGCCTGAGGAGAGACCGAACCAGAGAAACAATGTACCCACACCTCCATGCACTGCACCACACTCAGGAAGGAACATGATTTTGACATCGAATTGTCCGACGTGTAAACACCACTCTAATACTAGCGGATCAATGGCTATAGGAAGAAGGCCCAGGATGGTGGGAAATGATGCGAGGTTACCTCTATTCCATGTAAATGGGACTGAGGATCCCGAGCAGTACTGGTTCTTGTGTGAAGCAGTGTGGAATGTCAAACAAACTATAGATGATGATGTCAATAAGAGAAATTAGCGATGAACCTTCGAGGCTGCAGACTAGATTTGTTCATGAAATTTGTACAAGTCCCTACGGGAGCTCCTATGAAGGCTCTGGACAAAATTAGAAAAGGGTTGATTGAAGAATTTTGAAAGCTGAAATCTAAGGCACAATATATCACAGAACTAAAGGAGATTAAGCAGTATCGAAAAAAAACTGTCTGGGATTTCGATCAGTGATTTAAGATGCTAATGGCAAGATAAATCTTTTACATGAGTGATATTCAACATATAGAATGGTTTATCACAACGTTACTCTCTCATATCATAATACCGTTGATGCAACAAAAGATTGCGACAGAGAGCGAGGATCTAGAGATTGCGATGAAGTTAGAAGCTTCACCTGTTGGTGAGAATGTAGTCAGTATGAACTAGATTCAAACACAGCTTACAAATATGACCCTCTAATCGCAAGATATCAAGAAAGGAAAAGAGCATCATGAGGAAGTGTGGTGTACTCGATGTCACATAGAGGGACATCATAAGGATCAGTGCCTTGATTCCTGAAACTACCTGTTGTCAAGAGTTCCAAACCCGTTAATTTATGGTGGTATGCAATGGTACTGTATATTCTATTTTTATAGGAATCGACATGAACATTGTGGATATATGTGAAATATGGTCACGAAGACGATGAATTTATACTGCACATTTTGCTGGTTTGTTGGGCATGAAGATAAGGATTATCATGCATATGATCTACTCTAGAAAAAAATGATGGACATGTGCTATGTGAAGGGAGAGGTGGCATTGAATAGTGCAGCAATCGTAGCCATGTGTGGTACAAATGCCAGCTCAACCATAGTTTGTACTGCCACCGTAGATGCAGTTTTCACTGCAACTGCAATCACAGTTTGTACTGCAGCCACAACCACAACCATAGTCTATGCCACAACCATAGTATAATCAGATGTAGATGGCTCCAAAGAAGCCACCGTATGCTCAACTACAACAGTATGTTTAGTAGCAGCTGAATCCCCCATAGCAGCAATTCAATCAACCACAATACCAACATCAAGGAGGGTTCCATGGAGGATTTCGAGGAGGACGAGGTGGGGGATTTGGTCGAGGAGGAGGACGAGGTTGTAGACCAGTGCAATGTTATAATTGTGGAGTGATGGGAAATTATTAGAGAGATTTCACACAATTGAAATCACAATGTACTTATTATATCGTTGTTGACCACACTGTTGAGAACTATCCACAGCTGATCGCGAAGTGGTTGGAAGGGAATGTTTTGCAGTTGTAGAATCGAAACCAGAACCAGTTGCAGAACCAGAATCAGTTGCAGAACTAGAACCAGCTTCAAAATCAGAACATGAACGCAAATCAGAATGTGAACCAACTTGTGAATCCGTCATTGAACCAGAATCAAGGACTGACAGTTGGGATGATCTAAGTAGAACCCAGAATGTAGGATGCTGATGTTTCTATCATTACTCATGGAGGTGCAATGAAGGGATAAGATAGCCCAGTTCCATAAATCCGGTTGGCTGGAAAGAAGAAGGTGCAGTTCGATGTCGATGTTGAGAAAGAGACACTCGTTGAAGCACATGATGCGATAAGAAGAGATCTGGGTAATATGCATGTTTATGAAATTCCAATTGCTTTTGATTCAACTTTGGTAGCGGGACCATCGCGACAGCATGGTACTTTGCATACTTTTTTTGAAAATTGCTTGTCGCTGGAAAAGGATCCCAATGCTCTTTCCCATATTGAGAGTCTAATGCATTGATCGACCAAGGGACAGAAAGAGTCTGCAGTGATCTCTTTACATAAGAAAAAGACAGGAAAAGAGATGCACATGAATATTCAGATTGGGGACTACAAGGTAGATTTAGTCATCTTGCATCTAGGCTCAGACATAAATATTCTAACAAGGAAGACATGGAAAAATATGGGGAGGCCATAGTTGGTTGGACCCCCCATACAACTACGACTGGCTAACTAAGCTAGGATAACACTGATTGGGCATGTTTCGCACCTTGTTGTGGAAGTTTAGGGGATGAAGAATTATGTTGATTTTGATGTTATCAACATTGTTGATGGTGGAGGATCCTATCCTGCATTGTTGGGGATTGGATGGGACAATGACAGCTTGGCAGTGATTAATTTTAAAAAGTGAGTGATAACCTTTGATAATCATGACATGAGAGTCACAACTCCGATGGGTCCAACTGAAGGGCGAAGATATTTTGAATCGGTCAAGGAAAAATATGCAAGAGGATGGGATCATGCATATAACATTTCAAAAGATTATATCCATCTGACTGTTGATAGGGAAATTGGTTGGCACAGCTCTAGCTCTGTGTTGACACAAAATCAGTTGATAGGGGTTCCCTCTCTATCGACACCCAAACCACCATGATCTACCTAAGCACTGACCCAAATAGGTTTTACCCCATCTGAAAACACCCGCATAGCGAATGAAGTATCACCCAAGATGTTTGAGGGAAAGCTAACGGAACCAATTTTGTGTAGAATGAAGGAGGACCATGTGCATCCGGTTATCAACTTAGTGTGGCATTATTGAATAGATCTAACTACTTATGAATTAACAGAACCACATCATCATTCAACATATCACATTATCATACAAGAACTACCGTAAAGCATTGATGCACAAACATATCTAATAGAATAACATCATTCTAAATAGGGAAATATCGCATCATTTATAGATCCATATCGCAGATACACATTGCATTCATAACTGAGTCGTAGAAGACAATAAAACATGAAAACATAAAAGGACACAATGTTTATGCTCAACTCCCATCATGTCATTTTAACTTCCATAGCAAAACATAAGTTCCTAAAATAGCTCCTCAAGTTGCATACATAGATCAATAAGTTCAAAACCAAACTCTATCTCAGAAGATCAAGAAAAATCGAAGTGTCTAAGAGAGAGTAACATTTTCAATTCACCATTTACTTATAGGATTGCCCCTTTACACTAGTGATCCACTTAAGTAAATTCCTAACTAATTCTTAACAAATTCTACAAAATAGTGACCATTATCCACAAGATGCGATCCAAAACTACAAAAGATGACCAAAAATTACATAAAATAATCTAACTTTGACTTACGTTCCATTTTCCACTTGCGCAGTATCTTTGACCTTGCACAATATCCACGATGTTGCACAACTAACTTCTCCCCAAAACCCTACCAACATCCCCCCAACAAAATCTTGTGTCTCGCCCTCGAGCCATGTCAGATAGAAATGGTGTACTCATTGATATTTAGCTTGAAGTCTTCGTACCGTTGAGTAATATCCTTCACCTATTCTTTGAATTTCGCAACAATATCCTAACTTCTTTTCAAATCATGCGCCAATGAGTGCTCCACAATCTTATCAACAACCTCCTTTTTGCCTCGTCGAACAACCTCTAGCATAGAAAATGCCTTAATAAAAATCCGTGTTCCAATATCTTGAAACTTGTCTAACTACATACTGCAATTCCTCTGATGCTCCTGGGCCTTTACCATGCATTGCTACAACTCCTTTAGCTTCACATAATTAGTGATCTGGACAATTGGTGGTAGTTCTCTCATTGACGTCTTCATTGTTTCCATCCGCCACTCTGCCTCTTGCAACTTCTTGGTTAGTTTCTCCAATTGCTCATCCTTGACTACGCTACCCCAAAATTATGTAGTCACTTCAGTGACCTTCTTCGCTTCCGGATCCATCTCCTCTAGTTGTGTCACCACAACGTGAATGGCACTTTTTCTCTCTACTACTTGTTCTGGTGGTGTATCTAAATGTACAAGAGCATTCAAAATATTGTTGTCGCACTCTAGTTTTGAAATTACCATCCCAAGCCTCTGCACTTTGGCTTCAGAATCCTCATCTGTAGTAGCTTATGGTACTCATTCAAAGAATTCAAAAATGACCTTATCTAGCTTTGCCCTACTATCGCAGAGATGTGCCTTCTCGACCACTTGTTGATCTTGTTCCTTTTTCAGCTCCATAATTTTCTGGGTGCTCTTGTCCCTCAACTCCTCTTGTGCCTTATTCAATGCTTCGACCTATCTCCGTGCTTCTGCCTCCTTCTCTTGCGATCACAAAAACTGACCACTCATACTCTATTCTCTGTCTTCCAACTCCTGATTGGAAACTCTTTGCATATGCACCAACGTCTGTGTGGAAATCACGTTGATGTCGATGGAAAAGTCCTGTTATTGCTGCAAGGAGGCATTTATATTGTTGTTGTTGGTCTCAATCACAGTAGAGGGAGTTTGTACATTTCAAACCTGCATCCCAGTGTTGATCGAGCCAAATCCCTACATAGCCACTACATCCGATGCTTTCTTCCAAACTACATCACATAAAGAATCAAGTTGTGTTCTTACCTCATCAAAACCATCTTGTGTTGATTTCTTCATCTCTTCGGCTACCACATCCATTGCAGTTGTAATCTCCTTAATGAGTCGATTCGAGTGTGCCTCCATCCTTGGTGCTGCACTACTGGTCGCACCCTGTTCCTAGTGCTTCTTTGACCTTGATTCTTTAAATGCGCACTCTGATTTTGATTCAGTGGGTTTCCACGACAACTCTTCATCGGAATCATGGTGATTCTACTGGTCATCCTTATGCACAGGATCAACTAGTGCATCCACTGGGGGGCCTAACGATACTTCTTCTAGGCTGACCAGTTCTGTCCATGCTATGGGCCAACCATAAAAATCGTCTCCAAATCTGCATCATACAACTTATATGGTGTCGGTAGCCACTGCTTATTTGGTTCATGCCCCACTTGCACATGAAATTCGTGCGGGCCAATCGCAAACCTAGAAATCCTTTGATACTTTATCATAGCTTCCTCAGATAATCACAGAACTTTCATAGCTTTTGCCTGTAGCGCCTCCCAATAGATCCAAAATTGAATAGCACAGTCCTTCAATCTGTCATCTTCCTTTACCCACCAGAGGTTTTGGTAGCGTGCACCCTTACAAACCTTTACTGCATCCACCTCCATGCCTTGAAAATCATCTAGGTCCATCCAAGCCACAACTGCGATCAAAATCAGAAGCCAGCTATATGTAAATGACCTCTCTCCTGCATGGACTGCTACAACATCCTCCGTCAATTGGTTTAGTAAAAAAAATGACCAATTCATTTGTACTCCTTTTCCACACTTCTTTGCGCATGCAATGACCCCCAAGTTACATTGGAGGGGTCGGTTCTTCTTGACTACTTTGCTGGCCAAGATCCTTTCTTTGATGTGCACCACCTGATCATTGATGCTTTCAATACGGTACACTTGTTCATCATGCAGTAAAGCATAACGCTTCTTCAAATTTTTCATGAGACTCTTATTATTATCTTTCCCTCTGAAATACTACGAGGGGTCTGACCCATATTTAGGAAGCCCTGTGATATCTGAAATAATTGCGATCATCACTACAACCAGTTTGTCCAGCCATAAAATCCCGCCATGGAAACAGACCAAAAGCTACTTGACGTAGGAATTTTCCTCACTTAACCACCCAAAATGAAACATGTTGATCAACCCCAACAATTCGGCTATATCCAACCCGCGCTCTCAATCCTGTGAAATGCTTACTATCGGGATGCCTCCAACTTCTACCATAGGCACATATGGATCCACCATAATGTCCTTCAATATGACCATATCGTGGTCCTCATACTTGATATGCATCAGCACAGGAACAATCTCTGTGGTGCATGCCATGCCCTGTGGTATCGATGACATCTTCACTCAGTACTTGTGCTGTTTGGTGAGCTTCCTGGGTTGCACACCGGGATGACAGGGAGTTGTATACCCAGGGATACTGTTAATGGACACCCCTGCGTGAGCTGCTGATTCGACAACTCTAGAGCTCAATGAACCTATCTATGCAGGAATTTACTCCTGTGTTGGTACAGATGATCTAGTCTGCCGCTTCTTCGATAGTGGGGAGCTAGGATGTCCCCCCCTTCTTCTTCTTCGGCACTGACGATGATCCTATCGGAATAATTGTAACTTCCTCCTCAATGGTTATTATGCCAATTAGTGATTCCCGTTCGCTCGAAATCTCAACCGTGATTGGTTCACTCTGCATGTCGCACCATTGCCCCATAATGCTTAACAGGCGCTCAACCTCACTTTACTTGGAAACTTACTCAAATCAATGCGAATATGATCCGCAACTCTATTCAATCTTGCAAAATGGTGAATTTTGATTGTATTCAATCCCTATTTATAGATCCACATCGATCCCTCGACCATCACGACCAAATCATGCGGATCATCATGACCAAATCATACATTAACTGGCCGAATCCACTGTCGATCTTGTCAATCCAATAGTTGGATCCACCATCAATACGCATCACTTCAACAATCATTGTCGGTTAACTGCTTTAACTATCTACATTCATTGCTGATTTGACTACATCATGACCCTGTGGTTGTTGTGGCATGGCTCCCTAACTGCGATACAAACTCTCCTACTTGTGCATCCTCTTCCTCCTAGCGCACCATCCTTCTATCTATCCATCTTTTTTTTCCCTTACGCAATGCCTAAAGCATTGTGGGGTCTTGGGAATGTCATATAGGGATTTATCCTACTACCATTCACTAGATTTGGTAGCATCGCACCATCTAACTGTTGCAATTGCACTACACCTCCTAAAGTAATGGAATTAATGAGATATGGACCTAACCAATGCATCTATAACTTACTTGTGTGCTTCATGAACTCACTGTCATACAACAACACCAAGTCTCCTTACTGAAAATGTTTGTTCTTGATATTTCGATGATGGAAAGCCTTATGTCGATCCTTCTCAACATGCTGGTGAAAACCTGTGACAAAGCGGTCTTCCTCATGCTGTACTAACTGCTCCAATCATTCCTCCAGTGCTGCTTCATCATCCATGCATGTTTCTATTACGATGCGCAAACTTGGAACACTGTATTCTATAGGAATGACTGCCTCTTTCCCATATACCAATTTGAATGGTGTCTACCTTGTCAATCCTTTACAAGTGGTGTGATATTCCTACAAGACTGCTGGAATATTCAAAACCCAGTCATCGGGGTTCGCATTGCATACTTTTGTAAGCACATTCTCCAACACTTTGTTGAATGCCTCCACTGTCCCATTCTCCTATGGATGATATGGGGTACTCTCTTGTGTTGTGTATGAAGCTCCTTTGTCAATGTGCTGAATGTGCGATGGACGAAGTGACTCCCTTGGCCACTCATCAATATCCTTGGGCACCCAAACCAAGTCACAATGTTGTCAAACGGGAACTTCGCTACTGTTGCAGCGGTGTAATCTACAATAGGTGTAGCCTCTGCCCATCTTGTCAAATAATCTGTCACTGTAATGATGTACCGCACACAATTTCTCTTCCCTGGTGGTTTGATTGGTCCCACAATGTCCAGAGCCCATTTATTAAATGGATGCAATGTCACCTAAGGTTCAGTGACATCTCATGCCTCCTCGATGGTTTTCCAGTTCATTAACTGACATTGCAACTATGTGCATAATCTGTCTCATCATTATGAAGAGTGGGCCACCAAATTTCTGGGCAAAGCACCTTCTTAGCAGTAGCATGACCTCCATAGTGTCTACCAGCATCTCTCGCATGTGCCTCTACCAATATCTGCCCTTGTTCATGTGGTAGGAGACATCACCATAAAATCTCATCTGGTCCTAGTTTATAGAGTTGTCCAGCAATCAACTGGAAGTCCATGACCTTAACCACCAAGTGTTTCTTTTGACTTGTAGTAAGGTCCTCTCGTGCAGTTCTCATCGCAAAAAAATGAATTATTTGATTAGAATAATCATCAACCATGTCAACTCTAAACAACTGTGCATTAGGAAACCCATCTTTAATGTTTGTTGGTTCCTCATCTGTCTCAATTCAGGATAAGTGATCAAGTCCAACATTCAAGTGACCTGGCTTCACAATTATCTCAAAATCAAATTCTTGAAAGAGAAGTAGGCAGCATCATATATTCCCCCCCAACACAGGCTTATTGAACAGGTATTTCAAAGCAGAATGGTCTGTAAACATCTTGAAATGACCGCCCAATAGGTAATGGTGAAAAATTTATAGTGCATATACCATCGCCAGACCTTCCCTTTCTATGATCATATAATTTTTCTCTGTAGACAATAAATTATGACTAGTGAAAGGAATTGGGTGATGAACATATCCTTCTCCTGTTTGCATGAGCACCACTCCCAGCACAACAGATGATGCATCCACATGGACATGGAATTCCTTATTCCAATCAGGAAAAACTAGAATTGGTGCGAAATCCATCTTGGCCTTCAGCGTCTCAAAACTTCCTTGACAATCTTGACTCCATACAAATACTACATCCTTCTTCAACAACCTATCCATATGAGCTGTGATCACAGCATAACCTTGTATGAACTTACGATAATACCCTATGTGCCCCAACCTTTCTCTAATCATATTCACATTTGTAGGTGGTGGCAAGCTCAAAATCAGTGCAATCTCCATGGGATCAATTGTCATTCCTTGCTTGCAAACAATGTGTCCCAACAACATTCGAAACAGTGCACAGAAAATACACTACTTTGAGTTCAGGGCGATCTGATGTTGTCGAAATCTTTCCATCATCATTCACAGGTTTTCTAGATAGTCACTAATCAATACATAAACTGTCTAGTCATCCATATAAAATTGCAATAAATTTTGAATAAAATCTTTGAATGTAGCGACAACAACCATGGAAAATATCGTAGGCACATTGTTTAGTCCAAACGACATCACGGTGTGCTGAAAACAACCCCATTCATGAGTAACGAATGTTGTCTTGTGGCGATCCTCTTTTGCAATCCTGATCTAGTGATAGCCTTAAAATCCATCCATGAATGAATACATTTCTTGACCTCCTACTCCTTCTAGCACCTCATCAGTGAATGGTGTCGAAAATAGATCATGCATACACACATCATTCAATTTCCTCAGGTCGACAAAAATCTGAACCTCACTCGTCTTCTTATCTTGGACAACCATAGGACTGATCCATTTTGATTCTTCAACTAGGTCAATTATTCCATCATCCAACATTCTGTCAAGCTCATCTTTGACCCTCTCCTTGTATCACAGATTTAGGCGATACGATCCTTACCTTACAAGTTTCACTGTCAATCATGCAACAGGTCTATGATCTTTTCCATCGTTTATTCATCCCATTAGTCTCAAACATTTGCAAACTTTGGGTTCACCTCCCTCCTAATGTTGACCTTCCTTATCTTTATGGCTGATTCATTGGATCCGTAGGTACGTCAGGTGATGAGACATCCCGTCTCCCTTCTATTTTTGGAATATTGATGTTCTGTAGATCATCATCATCCGCAGGTCCTCCAATCACATTATAACATTCCATCATCGACTGCATCTGAAAATGTGCATGCAAATCCACTGGATATGCGACTGGAACTAACTTCAGAACAACATCACGGATGAGTTGCAATGCATTATGAACATCTATACTGGAATCCATGAAACTGAAGGTGTGAGTGAAGAAAACAATCAATTCCTCCCAGGTAGTGATCTCTATGTACAAAGCAGCTAATATATACCAATATCATAGCATTCCATCCAACGTGTCCTCATGGACCCACTCATCCTTTGGTTGCAATGCCCACAAGGTCTAACACTCAATCAGATTATCACCAGGACTATTCTACACATTGTACCTTCCAGTGTGGTACTCTTCTGCATTTCCAAAGTGAAGTGTTATCAATCTTCGAAACTGTGACCATCAAGTGATCGAATTCTTATGGGTTTCCCACCAATGTGCTAGAGTATCTTTCATCTCTTCAAACAACACCACCAACCAATGTGGTTCTGACAAATTATCTTCAAATTCCAATAGGAACTTAGACAACTTTGGAAGTCCTTCACATATTGGTAATTCAATGGTCTCATTTGCAACACGACACATCGACTGCATGATCAAACCACACTTTCTTAGTGACACCTCATGCATGTGATTTTTCTTTTTCTCTAAAGCATCATCAGAATCAGAAGATGTAGAGCTAGATTTGCACCAACCAAGTTCCCCATCGGTAGTCGGATGGATGTAATATTCTGAAATGTTATATGCATGATCCCATCCCATGACAGCTTCATCCTTCGCTAGTTCAACATACCTTCACCCTTTATTTGGATCCATCAGAGTAATGACTTTGATGTGTTGATTCTCAAAGCTCATCATGTGCTTCTTAAAATTGATCACTTCCATACTATCGTTGTCCTATTTAATCCCCAGCAATGCGGGATAGGATCCTCCACCATCAACAAATTCAATAACATCAAAATCGGCATAGGTCTTCATCTCTTCAACTTCCACAACAAGGTGCGGAACTCACCCAATCGGTTTTACTCTGGCCTAGTTATCCAGTCGCAGTTGCACAAGAGACCAACTAAACATTGGGCTCCCCATCTACTCCCATTTCTATTTTGTCAAAATATTAACATTTGAGCCTAGATCTAGAATGACTGAATCTACCTCATAGTCCCAAATATGGATATTCATGCGCATTTCTTTCCTTGTATTTTTCTTATGCAAAGAGTTCACCACAGAATCCTTCCCCCACTTTGTTGGTTGATGCAACAAACTCTTAATCTCAGTAAGAGCATCACGATATTTTGTTAGCAATAAAAAAATTTTAAAGAAGTTCTGCAAGGTACCATTCTATCGCGATGGTGCTACTATCAATGTTGTATCAAAAGAAGTGGGCATTTCATACACACGTAACCTACCAGGATTTCTTCCTATCGCATCACGTGCTTCAAAAAATGTGTCTTTATCAGCATCTATATCAAACTGCACATTTTTCTTCCCAACCATATGAATTTGTGGATGTGGGATATCTTCTGTCTTCATCACACCTCCATGAGTGATGACCATGACATCAAAATCTTGCGTCCTGGGTTTTGCTGAAATCGTTGTGACAGTTGGTCCTTGATTCTAGTTCAATGGTAGATTCATAGGTTGATTCACATTATGATTTGTATTCTTGGTCTCATTCTGTGGTTGATTCTGGTTCTGCAATTGATTTTGATTCAGTAATTTGTTCTGGTTTTGGGTTTGGTTTTGTAACTAGTTCTGATTTTGCAATTGGGAAACATTTCGTTCCGACCACCTTGTAATCAGTTGTGGACAGTTCTCAATAGTGTAATCGACAACGATACAATATATACACTACGCTTGTAATCATAGATAATCTCTATGATAATTCCCCAGTACTCTGCAATTATAACATTGCACTGGTCCGTGACCTTGTCCTCCTTGGAATCTTCCATGAAATCCTCCTTGTTGTCGATACTGCGGTTGATTAAATTGTTTTTGTAGGGGTTTTGGTTTGTTTCTGAGCATATTGTGCTGACTGAACGTACTATGGCTGCTACAAAGCCATATGCATCTGATTATACTGAGGTTGTGGCACAAATTGGTGTTGCAATTGCGGCTATGGTATGAACTGTGGTTGAGCTGGTTGTACCACCTATGGCTGCACTTGTGGTTGCTGTACCACCCGATGGTCTTCTCCATTCACATAGTACAAGTCTTATGTTCTTTCCTGGAGCAAGTCATATGCATGACAATCCTTATCTTCATGCCCAACAGACCGGCATAATCTACACTATAAATTCATCAGCTTTGTCACCATCTTCTGCATATATCCACAATCTTCATGTCAATGCCTATATACTTGACAAATGTGGCACCATGGTACATATCCACAACTCAATGGGTTTGGTGCTCCTGACAACAAGTAGTTTTGAAAATCCGGGAAATTATCCTCGTTATGTTCGCCTGCGCGACATTGAGTACACCAAACTTATTCGTGATGCTATTTTCCTTTCTTCATTTCTTGCAACTGGAGTGTCAGATTTGCTAGTTGTTTTCGAATATAGTTCATACCGACTGCATTCTCACCAACCAATGAAGCTTCCAATTTCATTGTAATCTCTAGAGGCTCGCTCTATGTCACAATTTTCTGTTGCATCAATAGTAGTCTGATATGAGATAGTAGGGCTGTGATGAAAAATTCATTATGCTGAATGTCGCTCATCTTGAATCCAACTCTTTCCATTAGTGTTTTGAACCTTTGATCAAAATCCCAAACAGTGTCATTTGGATATTGCTTAATTTCCTTCAGTTCTGTAATATATTGTGCTCCAGATTTTGCTTTTCTGAACTATTCCATTAATCCTTTTCTGACTTCATCGAATGTCTTCACTGGAATCCCCATAGGAACTTATACAAACTTCATGTACCAATCCAGTGCATGACCCCGAAGAGTTATCTCCAATTGGTCCTTCTTTGGAATCATCATCCACAGTTTGTTTGACAGTCCATACTGCCTCACACAGGAACTAGTACTGCTCAGGATCCTCAGTCCCATTCCCATGAAAGAGAGGTAACTCCACATAGTCTCTTACCATTCTAGGAATTCTTCTTATAGTTGTTGATTTTCTACTATTAGAGTGCTGCTGGAACGTTGGACACATCAGTGTTGAACTTGCGTTTCTTCTTGATTGCGATGTACTGCATGGAGGTGTGGGTACCTTTCTACTAAGGGTTGATCTTACCTCTAACTCAGGCGTAGCTTGGTCATCCTCATCATCACTTTAGGATTGCTTTGTCCTATGTGGTATTCCTTCACGGTCTTTCATTCCGATCGCAGCAGGACCTTCCTTTGTCCTCTGCCTCTTCTCTTGTTAGAACCTTGTTCCCCTCTCGTAAGACCACTCTCTTTATCAGCTTCCCTGACAGTCTCTTCGTAAATTTCACCCATATACCTTGTATCACTCCATTCATCCCCCCCTTGTCTTTGTGGTATCCACTACCCCGGCACACTAGAGTTCTACTACTAAACGTGCATCTTCAATATGCCCTTTTCACATATGAGCATCTTAAAGGACAATTGCAAAGGAAAAAGAAACCTACCTTGTGGCCCGTTGAAGAACTCCCATTCTGCTTCATTATAGGATTTAGTTGTATCAACCATGAACTCGTTGATATATCCTTCCAAGATATTGTTAAGCCAGACTTCAACAACCCGTGATGCTCTGTTATCTACCTCCTGCAATTTCTGGATCAAATATGCGGTCCAGGAAGTTGGCTCGCCTCCTTAGAAATTTGTCTTGTGATAAGTCAATTGCACCAGCCACNTGATGCTCTGTTATCTACCTCCTGCAATTTCTGGATCAAATATGCGGTCCAGGAAGTTGGCTCGCCTCCTTAGAAATTTGTCTTGTGATAAGTCAATTGCCCCAGCCACTCATACAAGATGATCGAGAACTCAGCAAAAAAATACTCATCTGGACTGTCATGTATGTACTCTTCCATCCACTTATCCATTGTCAGTCTAGGGTTCTGATTTTCTTTCTTAGCAAACTTTTGTAGATTTTGGTTGAACCAATATTGGATTTCCAGTCTTCTCGGATGCCACAACATGTCCTCCCTTTAGTCTCACTAAGGTTCTGGCAATTGAACCATTTTTTGACACAAACTTAGTTGACAGGGGTTCCCTCTCTGTTGACACCCAAACCACCACGATCTGCCTGAGCATTGGTCCAGACAGGTTTTACCCCATCTGCCAACACCCACAAAGCGGATGAAGTCTCACCTAATATGTTCGAGGGAGAGCTGATGGAACCAAGTTTTTGCAGAATGAAGGAGGACCCTATGCATCTACTTATCAACTTAGCGCAACATTATTCAACATATCTAACTATTCAACTTATGCATTAACAAAACCACATCATCATTCAACATATCACATTATCATACCAGAATTGCAGTAAAACATTAATGCATATGCATATCTAACATAATAACATCATTCTAAATAGGGAAACATCGCATCATTTATAGCTCCATGTCACAGATACACATTTCATTCATAACTGAGTCGCAGAAGACAGTAAAACATGAAAACATAAAAGGACACAATGATTCTGGTCAATTCCCATCATGTCATATTAACTTATGCAACAAAACATAAGTTTCTGAAATAGTTCCTCAAGTCACATACACATATCAATAAGTTCAAAACTGAATTCTATCTCAGAAGATCAAGGAAAAGTGAAGTGTCTAAGAGAGAGTAACATTTGCAATTCACCATCTACTTATAGACTTGCACCTTTACATCAGTGGTCCACTTAACTAACTTCCCAACTAATTCTTAACATATTCTTCAAAATAGTGACCACTATCCACAAGATGCAGTCCAAAACTACAAAAGATGACTAAAAAATACATAAAATAATCTAACTCTGAATTACACACCATTTTCCACTTGCACTATATCTTTGACCTTACGCAACATCTGTGATACTACGCAACTAAATGCTCCCAAAACCCCTATCAACACTCTATGTCTTCTACCTTCGATGATGCTTTAGAGAACTGGCATAATTGAATGCATGAGGTATCACTAAGGAAGTGTGGCCTGATTTCTCAGTTGTTGTGCCGAGTTGCAACCGAGACGGTTGAATTACCAATATATGAAGGATTGTCAGAGTTGTCTGATTTTCTATTGAAATTTGAGGATAAGGTGTCAAAAATGTAACGATTGTTGGCACTGGATGAAGGACTAAAGGATACACTGAGACGTTGGTGGGAGATGCATAAGAAGTCAATTAACGAGTGGTAGTAGTGTCAAAGATTGATGTCAGTTCACTTTGGTGACGCAAAAGAGTACCACGCTAGAAAATACAATGGGTGAAATGACCCTAGTGATCACCTGATTGAGTGTCAAACCTTGTGGGAATTGTGACCAAAGGATGAGTGGGTCCATTCTTTTGTCCACACATTGGATGAGATGCCATGATCATGGTATGTATCAGCTAAGTTACGTAGAGAAATTACTGCTTCATAAGAGTTGATGGTTTGCTTCACTCACACCTTTAGATTCGTGGATACAATCCAACGATTCATAATGCATTACAACACATCTACAACGTTGTTCTAAAGGTAGTTCGAGATGCATATCCAATGGATCCACATGCACGTTGTCTGATCCAATCAATGATGGAATGCTACAATGTGAAAGGAGGACCCGAGGATGGCGATGATCCATGAAAGATAAATATTCTAGAAATAGAAGGGAGTCGGGATGTCGTAGCAACTGATGTACCAACAAATCCAATGAATCAACCATTAAAAATTAAGAAGGTCAACATTGGGATGGATAAGAACCCAAAGTTTGTGAATGTTGGGGACTACTAGGATGAAGAAACCATGAAAAAGATCAAAGATCTATTGCATGAATTCCAAGATTTGTTTCATACAAAGTTTTCTAAGATGAAAGGAATATTGGGAGATCTAGGAGAGATGAAGATCCCCTTGAAGAAGATGCAAAACTAGTAAAGCAGCGACTGTATTACTTGAATCCATGATACAAGGAGAGGGTCAATGCTGAGCTCAATAGAATGTTGGACTCTAGAATAATAGAGTCGGTTGAGGAATCAGAATGGATCAGCCCCATGGTTGTGCAATACAAGAAGACATGTCAAGTTCAGATTTGTGTCAACCTTAGAAAATTGAATGATGCATGTCTACATGATCCATTTTCGACACAATTCACTGATGAGGTGTTATAAGGAGTGGATGGTTAAGAAATATACTCATTCATGGATGGATTTTCTGGCTATCACCAAATTAAGATTGCAAAATAAGATCGTCACAAGAAAACCTTTGTTATTGAATGGGGATTCTTTCAATACATAGTGATGCCATTTGGACTGAACAATGCACTTGCAATATTCTCTTGGATTGTTATCGCTTCATTCAAGGACTTTATTCAGAAGTTTCTGGCAGTTTATATGGACGACTGGACATTTTATGGATTGATCAAGGACCATCTGGTGAACATATAGCTTATGTTGGAGCGATGTCGACACCATCAGATCGCGCTGAACTTGAAGAAATGCATTTTTTGTGCACCTTTTGGGATGTTGTTGGGTCACATTTTTTGTAAGCAAGGACTATTGGTTGACCCCACAAAGATTGCACTGAGTTTGATCTTGCCACCACTTACAAATGTGAAGAAACTTAGAGCGACACTAGGGTACACAAGATACTACCACAAGTTCCTTCGTGGTTATGTTAACTCCTATGGAGAGGTTTCTAAAGAAAGATGTGGTATTTGTATGGAGTCAAGAGTGTTAGGACAACTTTGAGATGGTAATGGCCAAGATGGATTCTGCACCAATATTAGTTTTTCCCGATAGGAATAAGGAGTTCCATGTCCATATGGATGCATCGTTAATTGCACTAGGAGTGGTGCTGGAAAATCCAGGGGAAGGAGATCTTGAGTACCGGATCACTTTCTCTATTCAGAATCCATCGTCTGCGAAGAAAAATTATACTACCATAGAGAGGGAAGTTTTGGTGATGATATATGCTCTACATAAATTTTGACATTACCTATTGGGCGGTCATTTCAAGATGTTCACGAACCACTTTGCTTTGAAATATCTTATCAATAAGCCTGTGTTGGGGGGAAAGATATGTTGTTGGCTACTTCTCTTTTAGGAGTTTGATTTTGAGATAATTGTGAAGCTGGGTAACTTAAATGTTGGCCCAGATCATTTATCGTGAATTGAGAGAGGTGAAGAACCAACAAACATTGAATATGGGTTTCCGAATGCGTAACTATTTAGAGTTGATATGGTTTATGATTATTACGAGCAAATAATTCATTTTTGGTGACAGAAACAATACCAAAGGAGCTTACTACAAGTCAAAAGAATAATTTAGTCGTTAGGGCCATGGATTTCCAGTTGATCGCTGGACAACTCTATAAGCTCGGACCATATGAGATATTAAGGCAATGTGTCCTACCACATGAACAAGGGAAGATATTGGTAGAGGCACATGCGGGAGTTGCCGGTGGACATAATGGAGGTCAAGATGCTACCAAGAAGGTGCTCCGTGCATGGATTTGGTGGCCCGCTCTCCATGGTGACATGACAGATAATGCGCAAACTTGCGATGTCTATCAAAGAACTGGAAAATCGTCGAAAAGAGATAAGATTCCATTGGTACCTCAAGTGACGTTGCAACCATTTGATAAATGGGCTCAGGACTTTGTGCGACCAATCAACCCACCTAGAAGAGAAATGGTGCGCGATACATAATTATAGTGACAGACTATTTGACAAGATGGGCGAAGGATGCACTTGTTGTAGATTACACCGCTGCAACAGAAGTGAGTTTTCTATTTGAAAACATTGTTACTCGGTTTGGGTTTCCAAGGATATTGATGAGCAACCAGGGGAGTCACTTCATCAATCACACAATCAACACATTAACAGAGGAACTTAGGACACAACATAATAAGAGTACCCCGTATCATCCACAACCAAATGGGACAATGGAGGCGTTCAACAAGGTGTTGGAGCATGTTCTTACAAAGGTATGGAACGTGAACTATGATGACTGGGATTTAAAAATTCCAGCAGTCTTGTGGCCCTATCGCACCACTTGTAAAAGATTGACAGGGAAGACATCGTTCAAATTGGTGTATGGGAAAGAGGAAGTCATGTCGATGGAGTACATAGTTCCAAGTTTGTGCATAGCGGTAGTGATAAGAATGGATGATGAAGAAGCATTAGAAGAACATCTGGTGTAGTTAGTGCAGCTCAAGGAAGACCACTTTGTTGTAGGTTTTCTCCAGCGCGTTGAGAAGGATCGACAAAAATCTTGGCATGATCGACATATTAAGAACAAACAATTTCAGCAAGGAGACCTAGTACTCATGTATGACAACAAGTTCACCAAACATCCAGGTAAGTTACAGATGCATTGGATAGGTACATATCTCATTAATTCCATTACTTCAAGAGGTGTAGTACAACTGCAACAATTAGATGGCATGATGCTTCCAAATCTAGTGAATGGTAGCAAGTTGAAGCCCTACAAGATGGGATCTGAGCCACTCAATGCTTGAGGCGCTGCACGATGAAAATAAATAAATGAATAAATAATAAATTTTTGTTTTGGCATGAGATGGTAGTTACGAGGATTAGCAAGGAGAAGAGACAGTATCGTTGTTAGGAAGTTATGCTGTGACAGCTGGAGGCATGCGATAACATCAAATCAACAATAAATTACGTAGTTAAAACCATTAAATGATGACGCTCTTGGCCGGTGGATTGACACTATCGGCTGGTGGATTGACACTATCGATGGTGGATCCGACCGTTGGATTGACACTATCGACGGTGGATTCAAGAGAATAATGCATGATTTGGTCGAAATGATGAAAAGGAATCATAATGATGGGTGAAAAATGATTCAGTGATATAAGAGTGGTCGAACACAGTCATAATTCACCATTGTGTAAGCATGAGTTGTTGATTGAGTTACCAAGATTGTTGCAGTGAGTTGTGTTGCGGTGATTGCTTGAGTGGCAGAGTAGAGTAAGGTTGAGTGCTTGTTGAGAACTAGTGGCACTTGTGGGGTATGTTGAGTGCATTGAGCATAGTTGATATTTCCAGTGAGAGGGATTCACTAGTTATCGGTGTCACCATTGAAGAGGAAGTTGCAAACATGCCGGTGGGTTCATCATCGGTTCCAAAGAAGAAGAGAGGGGTGCATCGGCCCATATCCTTAGTTCAAAAGAAGCGACAGAATAGAACTTCTATGCGAGAAAAAGAGGAGGGACCTACCGAGACGGTTGAGGAATCATTAGCCTGCCCTAGGGTATCCATGGGTATGTGGCTCCCTGTTGGCCCGATGCACATTAGAGGAAATTTGGGGTAAAAAATGGGCCTTATAAGAAAATGTGCCAACAATAAATTTTGTGATTTGGAATTCAAGAACCAATAGAATTTCAATTAAATGAGTCAACCATAATGGTTAAATTGACATATTTGTCATAAAAGAAAACTACTTTTTTTGTTCGTATTTTCGACATATCTCCCTGTGTTTTTACTCAAATTTCAAGAGGGAGAGCTCATTGGATGTGGAATTTAATTCCGCATCCAAAGAGTACCCACAATGCATAATTTTAATGGACCCCGCTACACCAAAAATAAGAAATACCTAAAAAAACGTGATGATGATGTCATCACCACATTTTTTCAAGTATTTCTTGTTTTTGGGGTAGCGGGGTCTGTCAAAAGTATGTAATGTGGGTATTTGTTGCATGCGGAGTTACATTCTGCATTCAATGAGTTGTCTCACTCAGAATTGGAGTAAAAACACACAAAGATATGTCAAAAATACAAACAAAAAAGTATTTTTTTCATTCTTCCTCCAAAATTAATAACTATTATTTTATTATTTTCCTTAGGAGGCCCATTTTAGACCTCAAATTTGTTGATGTAATTGTAACTTTGGAATGTATTCACTTGTATTTCTTATCTATTGTAACCCGATGTTCATTCCGGGATGTATTGTAATATATTTGAGTCATGTCATACCCCGATGTTTATTCCGGGAAGTTTCTATAATGAGAAAGTCATGTCAAGTCATTGTGGGTAACCCTCCTATTGGTCAAGGGTTAAAGTCCCCACAGTTGTGGGGCCCTTGGGTTATTAGACTATCCTAGTGAAGTCGACCCTAGGTGAGTCATTGTAATTCGGGGCAATAGTCCCCACCATTGTGTTACCCTCCTATTAGTCAGAGGAGGCAAAGTCCCCACAAGTGGTGGGGCACTAGGGTTATTAGACACTCCTAGAGATGTCGGCTCTAGTAAGTAATTGTTAAGTGAGGACGACATGATGGAGTGCACTTCAAGTGAACGAAAGAATATAAATAGAGAGTGAGAGCCTCTCTATTTATCACTTGCAACACATCACTCACTCACTCAAGTGTGGCGCATTAGTGAGGAAGGAAATACACTGGGACTAGACAAGAAGAAGACTACTGCTATCGGGAGTGCATTTTACTGTTTTGGTGATGATTCTATCTTTGAGGAAGTTGCGGGGTTTTCTCCTTTATGGTTTCCCTGAGGAAAACTCTTTGTGTCTCTTGTCTCTTGTGATGTGCTTATGTTTTATTGTTGTGCTTGTTATTCTCTCAGTGAAAAGATCCTAAGATCATAATGCTAGCTTAATGTTGAAAAACTAACATGGAATCAGAGCTAACCTGAGAAGAAGACATTGTGCAGCTACAGAATCTAGGGATTCTTAATTTTTGGGTCTCTCTCCACAATCTATCAGCAAAAGTATGCTAGGATGACTCTCCATTGAAGGGTGCATCTTTCTGTCGAAGCGGAATTCGATTTCGAGCATTTTCAGTTTTTGATGCGGAAATTAGGGTTTTTTATAGAAGAGGAATTTTTGAGTGATACTAGCATAGGATTTTTATCCTCATCAAAACCAAATTTTAGAGACCTGGATCAAGAAATTTGGTTGGGTGAAACTCCAGGAAAGTCAAACCCTAGTTTGACCCTGAGCTAGGAAAAACCCTAAATACTAAAACTGATAAGTTTTGGTCAATTTGCTGTATTCCAAGTTTGGAGAAGTCTCAGATGCTGAAAATTGCAGGGGACAAAGATAAAATCCTGATGCACATTGTGTCAAACAATAAGCCTTATATTCGCTAAATTCTGGGAGATATGATCCCTCCAAGTTAGGGTTCTAGCCTCTTCGAGAGTTCATCCTTAAACAAGACACCTGAGGAGAATTGCAATATATTGGGCTACAGAGGTCCAAATGGAATTCCTGAAGATTTTCCAGAAAGGAAACGGACTGTAATTTCGGTGGTCCAAATATCATAATTATAAGATCAACCAGTGACACGTGGCATTCTATACAACTTCGCTGTTCTGAACAGTCCTGTAACAGGTCACCTTGGGAAACGGATCATAAATCCAAAATGGTGAAACCAATTCTAATGAAACCTATGGTTTTATATTAGGGACATGTGAGGTTACCTTAGTAAGAAATTTTAGACACATAGGAATATAAATTTTGGAGATATCATAGAAACAGTAACAGGAATGTGTGCAGAAGAAATTGGAAGATTAGGGCTTCCTGCTCCGGGAGCTTCCCTCCATTGTTTTTAGAAAAGGAGTACATTGGACAAATCCATTTGAAGAGATCTATCTATCTATCCAATCAGATCTAAAAGATTCTAAGTTTTTAAAATTAGGGTTTCTATGACAAACCCTAGATCAGCTAGCTCCGAAACCAAGACGAACACCTCAAATCGGTAAGATCTAATCCTTTGCTATTTTCATTTGAGGTTCTCATTTCAAAGTGATCTTTCACATCAGGCTGATGATAAGCTTGGTGAAGTTGAAAACTTCCAAGCATGGAAGTATATGATATCTCTGAAGAAAATGAATTGGACACCTACATGAGTAGAGAGGTTCCAGTTTCAGAGGGTGATGAGGCTAGAAGCCTTACACAAGAAGAACTTGGTCAAGGCCAAGAAGATCATGGTTGATTCAGTCACGGATCAACTTGTACCACAAGTGCCTTCCCTAAAGACACCAATGAGCTTTGATTACTTGACCAAGCTATTTTAAGGGAAGAACATACATCTAATGATGACCTTAAGAAACCAGTTGAAGAATGTGAAGATCCAGAATGTAGAGACCATGCAGTCATAAGAGTCTCTCAAAATCAAGAACAACTTGAAGCGGTAAAAGAAAAGGTGAAGAATGCAAAAGTGGTGATGGCCACCTTGAATGGCCTCCCAGGATCGTGGAATTCATTCATTCAAGGAATTTGTTCCAGAAGGAAGTGATTACTTTCAGCAGACTCTGGGAAGAAGAAGAAGCTCGACTCAAAAGAAGAGAAGAGAAGATGGGAGCAACTGAAGATCAAGCTCTCACCATCCAAAGAAGATCCCTCAAGCGATGAGGAATATGAAGAACTCAACTCTTGAAGAACTTCTTATCCATCCTAGCATTTGGATAAGAAATGATGCTATCATGAATGAAGAAGTCGATGAAGCTGAAGGCTCAAGAAGGAGTATTCCCTCGAAAAAATAAAGATAAGTATTCAATTGTCATTCCATGATATTGTTTTGTTATGCATTTGTTTATATTCAGTTGATGTATTATGCATGATAGGATGTTTGCATTAATGACAATATACTACTAATATGCATGTGATGGATAAGTAGCTCATGGTGCTATACAACTCTCCATTTCTACTTATCTAGAATGAAACCTCTTTGCTGACATATTGGATTAGTGCACAATCTCAATGTTGTCCTGGTAGAGATGGAAGGCATCTAGAAAGTCTCAGTAAGATATGGATGAATGTTGTATTGGCTAAAGTAGTTTCATGATCACATATTTATGCATAATAACTTTCCAGTATGAATATTCCTTATGAAATGTTTCTAACCATACAAATGCATTTGACTTGTAGGAAAGATCGCATACATAATCACCTACAAGCAAAGAAGAATGAAGACTTGTTCTGAAGAACAAGAGACGACAGTTCAAAGACAAAGAATAATATGACGAATACAATGACATCATTGATACAGAACCTTCTAGCCGTGAAGAAGTAACCAAGAAGAAATGGAAGACCAGTTCAAGAAGAATGATGTCTAGGATGCATTATCAATACATGAAGAAAAGTTCATAGTTCCATCATGCAGTAGATGGAAACATCGTGGGATACAAAGCAAGATTCGTAGCACGAGGATTCTCACGAAAAGAAGGCCTGGACTACGAAAAGAAACATTTTACAGCTATTAGAAGTAAAGTCACATGACATGCATAATCATGTGTGCAAATGAAAGAAGGCCTTGTACAAGTTCAGAAGACACCCATGGGATAACACATACATGATGAGCTTGACGAATATCATAACCTTTGCTACAAGGTTGATAAAGGATGACAAGCTCACAGATGGATGTGAGAAGAAATTTTGAAAAAGTTCAAAATAGAGGATGTTGGTATCCAATGATCCTAGATGGATACTACTTGTCACTTCAGTACAGAATGTTTCAGTGCATAGAGTATAGAAGACAGAGGGAGTATGATGCTTCGCTTCAGAGGGAGTGACTACAGAAGATCCTGAGGTTTGACATGATATGACAGGATGGATAGATTACTGATGACTCTAAGCTTTACTAAGAGTAAAGAGGATTCCAACCTTTTCTTCAAGGTTGAAGACGGAAGACCATTGATACTCCCGTTATGTGTCGATGCAATATTGTTCTAGGTATGGAGGTGTGGCAGAGTGAAGATGGAATTTTCCTTGGACAAGGGAAGCTTGCAGTAGAGATCCTGAAGAGGTTCAGGATGATGGACTGCATGACCACACCTATGGCATCGAACATGAAGCTATTAAGTGATGCTTCATTAGAGTCGGTTAATGCTGCGATGTATCGTAAGATGATTGGGTCATTGATGTACCTGACGAACACAAGACCAGACATTTGCTTTGCTGTGAACACCTTGAGCCAGTACTTGACAGATTTGAGAAGTGTTCACTTGACAGCTGAAAAGCATATTCTGAGGTACTTGAGGAGTACAATTGATTATGGGTTCAAGTATGATGCGAATCATAATATTAACCTAGAGGGTTATGTTGATTCAGATTGGGCAGGCAGTGCCATCGACAGGAAGAGTACTTCAAAAGATGTTGCTTCAGTATGGGATCAAGTGTGATCTGTTGGTTTAGTAGGAAGCAATCCTATGTGGCACTGAGTACAGCTGAAGCAGAGTATGTCACAGCTTGTTCAGCTAGTTGTGAGGCAGTATGGCTGCGGAAGCTACTGTCTGATATATTTGATCTCCAGTTGGATGCTACTTGTATACATTGTGACAACCAGAGTTGGGTGAAGTTGTCAGAGAATCCAGTGTTCCATGACAAGTTGAAGCATATCGAGATCAAGTATCACTATATTAGGGATATGGTGCAGAGAGGAGCAGTGAAGCTCCTGTATGTTGCGACAAAGGAACAGATAGCTGATGTATTGACGAAGCCATTGGCTAGGCTAAATTTTGAGTGCTTCAAAGAGAGACTTGGTGTTCTCCAGATCGAGGTTTCCTCCAAGAGAAAGTGATGAGACCCATAGCCATTCTGATATGACTGTAGGATTGGTTCCTACATGATCAGATATAAGGGCTATTTCCATTCTTGGAATGGAGCTTCCTAGTGAGGTACCAGGAAAACTCAGTTTATGACTGGGGGCCGTTCTGATATGACCATGAGATTTGTTCTCACATGATCAGATATGAGTGCATGGCCATTCTGATGTGATAGAGGGATGTGTTCCCACTTGATTAGATGTAAGGGCTGAAGCCAATCTGTTATGGATAAAGGATTAGGTTCCTCCCATGTCCGATATGAGTGCTAAGCCATTCTGACTTAGTGTCAGATATAAGGGCTACCTCCATTATTTGAATGGAGCTACCTGGTGAGGTACCAAGGATCCTCAGTCTAGGACTGAGAGCCTTTTCACAGATGGTAGTAGTTTTAGTTCATACCATGTTGGTGATTGTAAGTGCTGAGCCTTTCCACAGATGGTAGTAGTTTGAGTTCATACCATGCTGGTGGTTGTAAGTGCTGGGCCATTCCACAGATGATAGTAGTTTGAGTTCCTATCATGTTGGTGGTTGTAAGTGCTGAGCCATTTCACAGATCATAGTAGTTTGAGTTCCTATCATGCTGGTGACTATAAGTGCTATGCCTTTTCACAGATGGTAGTAGTTTGAGTTCGTACCATGCTGGTGATTGTAAGTGCTAAGAATTTCCATAGATGGTAGTAGTTTGAGTTCATACCATGCTGGTGGATGTGAGTGCTGAGCCTTTCCACAGATGGTAGTAGTTTGAGTTCGTACCATGCTGGTGGATGTGAGTGTTGTGCCTTTCCACAGATGATAGTAGTTTGAGTTCCTATCATGCTGGTGGTTGTAAGTGCTGAGCCATTTCATAGATGATAGTAGTTTGATTTCCCATCATGCTGGTGAATGTGAGTGCTGGGCCTTTCTGATGTGATTATAGGATTGGTTCCTACATGATCAGATGTAAGTGTTGGGTGTCCCTTTCTGACGAGTAGGTCAGATGTAAGTGCTGGGTGAAGACCTACATGATGGCTAGGCCTACAACCAGCATGGAAAAGGGCTGGCTCTGTAGAACTTCTTGTGATGAGAAGAATCATGAGATAGCACCAGGGATGATCTAGATCGAGTGATGATCCAGATCCAGTGATGACAGCTAGTGATGATCCAGATCCAGTCATGATGATCTAGCAGTGATGATCCAGATCAAGTGATGATCTAGATCTAGTCCAGTGATGTTGATCCAGATCGAGAGATGATCCAGATCCAGTGATGATGTTCCATGATGATCTAGATCCAGTGATGATGCTCCATGATGATCTAGATCGAGAGATGATCCAGATCCGATGAAGATGACTTACAGATGAAGATGACTTGAAGATGAATATGACTTTGAATATGATGAAGACCTGACGATGACCCAGATGATACAGAGAAGAAGACTTGTGCTGATAAATTGTGTCAAGAGAATACCTTCCTAGTTAAGAGGGAGTGTTGATGTAATTGTAACTTCAGAATGTATTCACTTGTATTTCTTATCTATTGTAACCTGATGTTCATTCTGGGATGTATTGTAATATATTTGAGTCATGTCATACCTCGATGTTTATTCTGGGAAGTTTCTATAATGAGAAAGTCATGTCAAGTCATTATGGGTAACCCTCCTATTGGTCAAGGGTTAAAGTCCCCACAGTCGTGGGGCCCTTGGGTTATTAGACTATCCTAGTGAAGTCGACCCTAGGTGAGTCATTCTAAGTCGGGGCAATAGTCCCCACCATTGTGTTACCCTCCTATTGGTCAGAGGAGGAAAATTCCCCACAAGTGGTGGGGCACTAGGGTTATTAGACACTCCTAGAGATGTCGGCTCTAGTAAGTAATTGTTAAGTGAGGCCGACATGATGGAGTGCACTTCAAGTGAACGAAAGAATATAAATAGAGAGTGAAAGCCTCTCTATTTATCACTTGCAACACATCACTCACTCACTCAATTGTGGCGCATTAGTGAGGAAGGAAATACAGTGGGACTAGACAAGAAGAAGACTACTACTATCAGGAGTGCATTTTACTGTTTTGGTGCTGATTCTATCTTTGAGGAAGTTGCGAGGTTTTCTCCTTTATGGTTTCCCCAAGGAAAAATCTTTATGTCTCTTGTCTCTTGTGAAGTGCTTATGTTTTATTGTTGTGCTTGTTATTCTCTCAGTGAAAAGATCCTAAGATCATAATGCTAGCTTAATGTTGAAAAAATAACAAAATTTCCTCTAATGAAGCCTAGAAAAGTGACGAAGAACGATAAGTACCCGGTTAAGATGTCGACGATTCTGTAGGCATGGTATGTACTAGGGACATTTTTCCCTCACTCATTTGAATGAAATATGAGGACCATGATATGCTTGCATCATCATATATTACTAGAGAACAATATCTACCCACGACACAGGTGGGAGGCGACCTAGTAGCACAAATTCCACATGACTGGGCGCGATGGTTGGAGATATCGGGACCATTGAGATTGATCAACATGCCGCATTTTGGGTGGTTGAATGATGTGAATGCATGTGTGAGGTGGCCCTTAGTGTGCTTCCATGGAGGGATTCTATGGCTGGACCGATTGATATCAGTCACTATGGTGCTTATTTGAGAGATAATGAGGATGCTCAAGGAGGGTCCCGACCCATAGCAGTATTTTAAAGGGAAAGAGAATGATAGGAGGCTTGCTGCAAAGATGAAAAAAAGGTACAACCTATAGAGCGACGAATGAGCATATTGCATTGACAGTATAAATGACCCGATGCTTCATATTGTGACAAGGATTCTGGCTATCAAGGCTGTCAGAATGAACATAGAAAACAAATGTAATTCAAGGGTCATTTCATGTGTAGAGAAGTGTGCAAACAGGTGAAAATGAACTGGTCATTGTTCCTAATGAACCGGATGATAGAGGATGCATCAGCAGTCAAGGCGGGGCAGCGATCATTCACTTACAGGTGGCTACTGAATCTGATTGCACTCATGGGTTGGATGGAACTAGAGGGTTACCATGGGATGGACATATATGAGGTGAAGGAGTGTAAGGGTGCACAGTACCAGAACATCTGGTATGTGAAGGAAACATAGTGACTGAAGGATTATGTAATTCAGTTCTGGATATATTGGGAAGTGTTGTAGGCTGCAACAGGAAAGGTTCCACGACTGACAGAGGAAGTAGTGGTGAAGTATCAGCAAGTCCTTCGGTTTGTGATTAGGCCTCATGTCATTCATGTGTAGGTGCAATGACACCCAGATAAACAATGGATTCCCACCACATATAATATTTGTGATATGGAGCTAGAGACCATTATTGCTGATTGGCCCGTGGAGTGGCGTGAAACTGTTAGCATTGAGGAATTGCCGATGGGTCCACCAGCTGATGCGCCAGTGGATCCTCTGCCTAACCCACCAAGTGACCATGACTCGGATGGAGCATCCACATGGACCCCCACAAATTCAAATGCAGAGTGGAAGTTTGAGGAATCCCATACGAAGAAAAGGCAGGATCGGGGTGCAACCAACAACAACATACCAATACTGAAGACCAATTGGGCCTCATCATTACGGAGATTTCAACAGTGAATGATGAAACATGAGAATAAATGAAGAAGCAAGCAACAAATGGATTTGGTGAGGTAAAAAGTCACCTTGACTCTCATTAGGGAAATTTTGAGGTAAAAAATGGGTCTCAAAACAAAAAATGTACTATCAAAATTCACTTTAAAAGAACCAATCACATTCTAGAAAATGACATCATCTATAATAGTTGAGGTGGCATTGGTTGAGTTAAGCATGCTTATTTTTCAAATTGTAAATGGTGAGTGAAAACCCATTGTTAACTATATCAATGTTATAAGTAAAGTACTCATTATGAAAATAATACACATATATTATTTTTTAATATAATGTAAATGTACTAACGTACTCTTAAAGTACTTAAAAAGAAAAGTACTCTTTATATTTCAATATAAAATAAATTAAAAATACCAAAAAACTAAATGTTTTATTCAAATGTAATTACTTTTTTATATTTCAATATAAAATAAATTACAAATACTAAAAAAATAAATGCTCTATTCAAAACTAAAATTATTAATTACTTTTTCAATATTTAAAAAATATATATATCAAATCTTTATTTAAAATCAAAACCACTTAACATCTTATAATAAAAACAATTTGATGATTAATAGTTTTTCTTTTCTAAATAGTTACTATATATATATATATATAATAATAATAATAATCTATTATAATTATTATTTAAATATTAAAAATATATTTATTTATTTTATAAAAATAAAATATTATGTTATAATAAATTACTATGTATATTCTCATCCGGTTGAATTTTTATATTAATACCATTTTTTTTTAAATTTAGGTATTATTTAAGGTTCATATTTTACTATCACCTTTTAACCTTTGAAACACCTCCATCTATAACAACATAAATTAGACATGTACATTCAAGTTACAAAACCACATACATGCATAAAACCTTACTGTAGCAATTTGAATGAACTATTATATGACAATAAGATATTATATTATTATAATCTTTATTACATACAATAATAATGTTTATTACATATAATCTCATTTGCTTAATATTAACTCAACTTTTTCGTGGTAGAAACTTATGTACTATTCCTTCATCCCAATATTGACATTTTAAAAAAAAATCATTTAATGATGTTATTAATTATTGCATTAAAAATGATACTTAATATACATAATATATATCATAAAAAACTATTAAAAATGAGTTTACACGTGTTTTCAAAGGTGTATTAAAAAGATGAAAAATAAATTTAAAAATTGTTTTTTTTTTAATTTATAGTTTTATATTTATATTTTTAATTTTTTTTAATATATATATATATATGTGTGTGTGTGTGTGTGAGACATTCTATTAATTTAAATTAAACTTTATGTTTAAAATTCAAAATTATAAATACATGATTTATAAACATATTTTGAATATTAAAGAAGTAAATTATGTTTCAAATTTCAAAATTAATATATTTTATTTTATGAGTACATTATTTTATAAGTACATTCATCATATTATATTCAAAAGTAATTTATGTACTCAAAAATAATTCGTTTTTAGTCATATCAAAGATGAATTTTTTATTGGTTTTATTTTAGACATCTTTTCAATTTAACTTAATCATAGTTGCATTGGTTATAGTGTAAGAGATGAGTTGTAAATATACCTTCCCCACAAAATGCATCACTCATAGTATTTTATGATATCTCTTATGAGGCCCATTTTAGACCTCAAAATTCCCCTAATGTTAATTGATGCAGTTTTGAATAAGGTACCAGAGGCAACCACTGTGCAACATATTATCTTGATCAACACTAGGACGCAGATTAGGAATGCGTAAATTCTGCTACATGCGATCCACACCAACAATGAGGATCTCAACACCTCATTGCGATAGTTACAGGATCTTTTCGTAGACATCAATGCACTGTCGACATAGACATTGGTGCACAGGCAGATGGTCTCCAATAAGGAGTTGGAGCAAGAAGAAAAGAAAGTAACTGACGCAACTACACAATTTTCGGGCAATGTAGTCTAGGATGAGTAGTTGGATCAACTGTCCATGTAGTTACAAGATGCGGAGGGGAAGTTAGAAACATTGAAGATATCGCTTAAAGAGATGCCCCCAATTTTGTAGGTCACCAAGGCACTGGAACTGAAGGAGTTGCAGCAGTGGGTTGTGAAGGCTAGGGATTGTCACCAGAGGAACTTGGCACAGTTGGATATATTTGAAGATGTTGGTGCACAACTCTCGGTGAAGGTAGTTTTAGTGCTGCAAGAAGTTAAGGAGGGAAGAAAGGATGTCATAATAAATATCACTGAGCACCCGTTAGAACATGAGTTGACAGAAATCTGGAAGAAAACTTAAAAAAAGAAAAGAACACTTCAAGGAAATTACCCAACAGTATGAGGACTTCAAAGTGAAGATCAGTGGATACACCATTTCCAGCTGATGTGGCTCGACGATGAGCCACAAGATTGTGTTGGGGGCTTATTGGCAGGAAATTATGGGGCAAGTTAGTTGCGCAGCATCGCAAATGCTATGCAAGGTCAAAGATGTTGTGTACGGTGGAAAACGATGTGCAAGTTATATTTACAATATTTTATGTATTTTGGTAATACTTTGTAGATTTGGACCGCATTATGTGGGCTGTGGTCGTTATCTTGGAGATTATCTTAAGGATTAGTTAGGAATTTGATTAAGTGGACCACCAATGTAGAGGTGCAAGCCTATAAATAGATCTAGATTTTCAAGTGTTAAGTCTTCTTAGTTGGAGGAAGCTTCGGAGTTCCTTGTATTTATGTTAAGATCTAGGTATGAACTCAGACCAGGTCTAGGTATGAACTGATATCTATTGATCTTTGTGTGAGAACTGTAAAACTATTTTGGAGAATCTATGTTTTGCTGCAGAAGTTAATATGACATGATGGAGATTGAGCATAACTATTGTGTCTTTTTCTATCTATGCATTTTCCTATTTTTTGTAATCTACATGGAAATGCGATGTATGCGATGTTTCTCTGTGATGAATGATGATGTACTTTGAAATTTGTTTGTGCTTCAATGCATGTGTTGTGATATAAATACAATGATATGATCTAGTGAATGATGACATGATTCTGCTAATGCGTAATTTGAATAATTAGATCTATTGAATAATGTTACACCGAGTTGATAAATAGATGCGCGGTCCTCCTTCATACTGTGAAGACTTAGTTCTGACAGTTTTCCCTTTAACATCTTGGGTGAGACTTCATATGCTCTGTAGGTGTTACCGAATGGGGTAAAACCTATCTGGGCTGGTGCTCAGGGAGATCGCAGTGGTTTGGGTGTTGACTGAGAGAGAACCCCTGTCAAATGGTTTTGTGTCAATAGAGAGACATTGAGGGATGGTAAGGGGTTAGAGATAGAGAGATAGGAGGTGTTAAGGGGTTATATGTAGAGAGATAGGGGGGTGTTAAGGGGACATCAGCTTCCTAATATTGTTATAGTTCTACCCCTATGTCTTGGGAAGGTTGAAGTTATAAAGAAGAAACTCTCTAGTATTGATCCTAATTTTTTTTTGTTTATTTCTAATATCAAGAAGCTCGCAGTTCATGAGTTGGAACATATGGATCTTAATAGGATTTATACAATCTATTTTTTATGAGAAACTGACCGTAGAACTTCTCATAACAATGAAAATGAATCCTTTATTTTGAATTTGTTAGGAGAAGAAGGTCAATTTTTGATGAAAGAATGTAGTAATTACATGTTGAGGCAATAGTTTCCTGTGGAAGACAAGTGTAGGGTTGAGCAAAGGAAAGATATCAAAAAATGGGTTATTACATTAGCTTTTCCAATGGGAGAATGACTCACACAGAGTGTTACAAACATAACATTAAACTAAATATAATAAATAAATACTAAACATATATATAATCATATTACCTTAATTATAGTAAGTGATCGGTATGTAAATGACATGAATTTTCAAAATAATATTCCCTAGTTGTATATAATAGGGATAATATTTGTAATAAATCATAATAAAATATATCATTTTTCATAGTTAAATTGTGCCTTTCTGAGTAATTCTTGGTTTCATAAGTCTTACCACTATGGTTGGTATCAGATCCATGCCACTCCTCAGCACCTTTCACAGCTCCATTCATCTCCTATCCACCCTCACTCACCCACCTGCTTAGACCACCTCACACCTGCTCCACTCTTCCCTATTCGTGTCACACTCTCCCACTCTTTCCTCCTACTAAGCATTCCCCCCACCTATTGCACTCTTCTCCCATGCCCTTCCACCTGCTGCACCCCTCTCTCGCTAGCTCTTTACTCCTTCTACATTCCATTTTTCACTCTTTTTCCACCTTATGCCTTCATGTGCTCCATTCCAACCCTTCTCCCAACACTTCCTCTATGCTACACATTTATCCTTGTAACCCATCCTCACACACTTCTTTCCTATGTGATGCCCTCCACACCTGCATACCCCCTCTTACCCACCTCTTCTCCATCCTTCACCTTCCATCCTCACCCTCATAATTCCCTTTCCATAAGGAATATTATTAATATAATAATTAATTATTATATTTAAAATTTTCCCATCCTTAGTAAGCAAACATACCACCTTTCACAAGGTCTATGGAAAACATGAATGATCAGATGGAGAATTTGGAGAAGAATCAAGCCCAAGACTCTAAATTTCTTAAAAAATTACATAGAAGTCTCGATCAAATCAAATATGAACTACACATGAGAAAATAAGACTTAATAAAAATGGTATAAGTTGAATTCAACGAATCTGTACCATGGGAAATGGAGGGAGTACGAAGAGAAATAGCACAAGGCATATAATCTGGATTGACTAAACTAGTGCAATACTTTGATGCAAGAGATGTTGTAAAAAATGGTGAATTGTCAAGGAAGGACCAATCAAACCCCATCTCAACAGACATGAACAATCATAAATCAAATGTTAAAGTGGAAATTCTACCAAACAACGAAGAACCCAATCACTCCTTGGAAACCAGAAAACCATCGTCAACCATAATGCAACCAATGGGGGGATATCAAATGAATCCTAAGTTAGAGCTACCTAGGTTCGATGATACAACAAAGCAGAGGGTGGCATGGATCAACAAAGCAAAATATTTTTTTTTGTATAACAAGATCATATTTGATGAATAGATGATCAAGTATGGCTCAATGCAACTAGAGAGTCAAGCATATAAATGGTACATGTGGTGGAAGATCATGAAGATAAATGGAACCCATATCTGGAATACATTCAAGAAGTATTTTTTAAGAGATATGAGGATCTAAAAGAGAGGGACTTCTTCGCAAAGATCACCATATTGCAACAAAAAGAAGAGGTGGATGAATACACCTACGTATGGGAGGAATTGGAAACACGAGTTCCAAAACTAATAGACAGTCAACAACTAAAAAATTATCTATACAGAATGAAACCCTATATCAGAGATGAACTGGAACTTTTAAATGTCTCAACCTTGGATAATGCAAGACGTAAGGCCAAAATCATTGGAAAAAAATTCAAAAAGACATGGAATAGAAATCCTGATAAGGATCGAAAGTTCTTCCAAAATATGAATCTCGAAACAAAATACCCCCCCCCCCACACACATCTAAGTAGTGACAAAACAACTAGTTTAGAATCCTAGTGAATGAAGAAGGTAAATGTAAGTATTGTAGAGAAAAATGGGACCCTTGCCATAGATGTTCAAAGAAAGAGACCACCAAGAACTTATATCAATGCAAAGTAGAGGAGGAAGGGAAGGGAGACAGTGATGAATCTGACATAGAAGAAACATGTGACCTCCCAAATCCTCCATCAAAGTCAGAATATGAAGAAACACCAAAGATATTGATTGCAACCATAACAGGAATACACCAACCACATACATTAAAAATTAAGGGGCATGTAAAAAATAACATTGTTGTTGTAATTTCATTGATGTAAGTGTTGAAAATAGGATTAAATTTTTCATATATCCAGTTCCTAACATGAAGGTAATGGTCGCATATAGAAATAAGATCGAAAAATTGGGAAAATGCCACAAAGTGAAGATGCAATTACAAAATTATAACCTTGAGTCAGAATTTAATGCAGTACCATCAGGAGGATTTGATGTAGTGCTAGGAATCCAATGATTGTAGACACTAGGTACCTAATCATGCAACCACCAAGAACACTTTATCATGTTCAAATGGAAAGGATATAATTGCAAGTTGTATGGGTTTCATTTCCCTCACACACAAAATTGGTCACCCGGTCACTTTTCATTCTGAAACTTTCAACAACACCATTAGAAGATATTTGACATATGGAAAAGAAATGTATGCCATTATTCAATACCTTAATAAATGGATACATTACATCCCTCGGAAGGAAGCAATGATTCTTACTGACCACAAGCCTTTAAAGTTCGCCCCGTCCGAGTCAAAGTTACAAACAACTCGACAAATCAAGTAGATTAATTACCTACAACAGTTTCGGTTGGTAATTAAATATCAGAAAGGTAAAGCCAATGTCGTCATTGATTTTCTTATTTGACCACCCATTGCTCTATGTTTTATAATGATGATTATTTAGGGTCACATCACCACTACTTGGCCCCAATTATATTCACTATAGCAATATTTTTGCAATTTATCAACAGATTTAGACCGACACGCTATCTACAACCGATTACTTCCTAAAAGATACCTTGCTATACAAGATTGGAAATTTTTTTGTACCGATCAGTGAGAATCGACAGCAACTCATATGTGATGCACACTACATTAAGAATGTAGGGCATTTTGGAGTAGAAAATACTCTTGTTATCCTCCAAAATTATTTTTATTAGCCGTCACTCAAATATGACGTCAACAGGTACATTTTATCGTGTGTAGTTTGTGCCATTTCTAAACTGTTGAATCGACGACAAGAATAGTATATAGCTTTTCCAGTTCCTAGTTGACCATGGAAATCTATTTCTATGGACTACCTAATGGAATATCCTACTGCCAAACATTAGCATGACATGATCCTAGTAATAGTTGATAGATTTTCTAGGATGGGTATTCTCATTCCATGCAAGAAGACTACGACAACACAACATACTGCAAAGATCTTATTCAAACATGTTTGGAAACACTATGGCCTTCCGACGACCATCATTTCTGATAGAGATGCTATATTTATCAACATATTTTGGAAGACTCTTTGGCAACAACTCGACATGAGATTCTCTTTGTCAACAACTTTCCATCCTCAAGCATACATACATATGAAAGTTTTCAATTGCTTGGTAGTACAATTGCTTCACATGTACAACCAAAAGAATTGTCAAACATGGGATGAGAGTCTCCCATACATACACCATAGTTATAAGTGTGCTCAACACAAATCTACGGGTAAGATTCCATTTGACATATGTTATGGATTTCAACTCTTCGCGCCCATTGACTTGATCATTTCATCGACATAGTGAAACGAAACTGACTCTAACTGACAAGAAGTTGAAAAATAATTGAAGTTTAGAGACCAAATATACAACATCTAGAAGCAAGCACAAGAAATGTTGCAATGAGCTAATGTGAAATCTAAGGCTCAACACGATAAGCATCGTACTCCTCATTCATTTTAAATTAGGGATAAGTTTTGGTTACATCTTAATAAGGAAAAATTAACTGGTGGATACAGAAAGTTGAATCCTTTGTGATATGGTTCTTACAGTATCCTTTAGAATATTGGATAAAACACTTCCCAACTCAACATTCCTTCATGCCTGGGTATTGATCAAGTTTTTAATATGGATCTACGTTGACCATACCATGCACCAATGTTGGAACATACTGAATTGTAGACAACAGAGCCTGAAGACATCCATCCATATGTTTAGGAGTGTCTTCCTTGCCATAATGGGGCGATGCATACACCATACAAGGACAAATGCAATTACCTTGTTTCAAGTGGCCAAATTTTGACAACTCCTAGAACAAGGAAAGTGGTACTCTACTAGTGAACTCACCAAAAACTTTCCTCAGATGAACAAGCAAACAATGGGGTCCATTGTTTCTTAAGGAAGGATGAATGATCCAATCAGTAATTGAAATGTTTTTCAACTTTGACAGGTTCAACATTGACTTCGGCAAGTACGAACCTCGACACAAACTTGTCAGGTTATGCATCTCAACATGCATCGTCGACACTAGCATCTGGACACGACTACAACATATTGTCTCTCTGTTTTCCAGTCATTCGTAACGGTTGAAATTCTAAACCATTCTAAATTATTTGTAACTGAATGTAACATGTAGTCATCCAAGCATCTCATCACTCTATATAAGCATGTAAACTATTGTAACACATAATCAAGTAATAGAGCATAATGGAATAACACATATTGGTTCGAACTCTTGCATTTTGTCTATGTTTATTCTTTATTTATTTGTAGTGTATTTCCTGCATTGCTTATTTTAATATGCTTATGCCATAATAGTGCTCAATTCATTCAATTGAACCGTTGCCCTCTAATGTGCACCTGGGCACCTAGATCATTTAGACATGTAAAAAGTCCCATTACACGACATCCTTTAGTCCTCAAGTTGCTTCCTTTGGACGCTTGTCATGTTGCTTTTAATCCTTGTACTTGGGTATAGTTGTTGGCTATCTCATCCAAAATGCACTAACATTTATCATCCAGTACCTTAGTTTACCTTCTACACTCGACACATATACATGTACCTATTTCCTTCATTAAAACGAACTATACATTTTATAATCATTGTCATGAAATAATCATATTGTCTATAAAAATTTTCCAATTCCAAAATGTACGAACACATTTATTTCATTAAATAAGTAGTAAATATCTATCCAATACTTATGGGTATCTACATTTATTTCCTTTAATAAGGTTTCCACAAGAAAAAAATTAACACAATATTCCTCTTAACACACCCTCTACAACTATCCCCATTCATAGCACTCCTCCCCCATCAACCTGTAAAACACAAGGAATGTGTCTCCCTTCTTTGAGTTAATAGTACCTCAAGATCCCTTCTTTGAGATAATAATACCTCATGTTTTTTACACCAATTCCCTTGTATCTAGTCACACTCTAGGCTTAGGAATCCCCTTCTCCGAGTTAACCATCACTTGGGTGACTCATCATTCACCAGGGCTTTCTTGCATAAGAAGAATACAACTTTAATATTCTTGTGTCTTTGTAGTGGCCTTCTTCCCAAGCTTTCCAACATACAATTTCTACCATGGAACATAATAAGTATATTCACATCCACATGTGTCATACAAATAACCATATATGTATTAACAATCATACTTTTATATATCAAACAATATTGTAAATTGTTATATTCACAATTAAACTCCTAATAAGAACATGAGCTCCACACATAATACTTACCTTTCAATGGAAAGAGCAATAAAATATATCTTTGTTATGGCACACTTTTTTTTCATGCATTTATTTCACTACATGGACAGTAGATCCAATTCAAAAAATTGTAGTTTAACTCTTGCAAGCCATAGCTCGTATTCCTACAATGTGTCCTCAATATTATGACTTTAATTGTAATAACCCCATTTTAGCCATTAGAATGTATTGGCATGGTATTGTGTATGTTTGGTGCAGTGTATGAATTCCAGTGTAGAGCTCAAGTCTAAGGATCCTCTAGTGAATGCCTATAATTATAGAGGAAGGTATTTTATATTTCTAGATCAATTTTCTAGCAAGCCATGGGAGATTATAATGTACATAAAATACCAAAGGTTGGCTATGGTGGAACAATATGAATGATGGGGGATATGTGTATCCACTACAAAGAGGTGAGGGTTTATGGGATTGAATCCATTGTTTCTAAGTGTCAACTTGAGAGCCAACCTTGACTTTCTTTATCAACATCTAATTCTGTTGTAAGGAAGCAACTAAGAAATTAACTCATGAATTTAATGAAGCATGGGAAAACTCATAAATTCGTATGGTAGGTTATCAGCTCAATTTACTTGGACCATAAGTCAAATTTCCTCATGGGAATTCATTTTTATTCATCCCCATTCTGTTATGGAATAAGAAGACATGAGTTTCCAACATTATTTTCATTCCCAGCAGTGGAAAAAACATAAATTGCAACTTGGAAATAAGCTGTGTTTTGAAGTGCCAAAATCACCCAAAAATTTGTGTGGGTAGTGAAATTTGGTTGTGAATCCATATCTATAAACCCCAGGGAAAATTTGAGATTTCCAAGAGTCTTGAAATTCATGGGAGGACCTAGTTTTGAAGGCTTGGAAGTTGAAATCTTTGATTGAGAGTCACGTGGCCATAAATTGTGAAAAATCCAGGAGTGGCTTGAGTGGGAGAGAGATCAAGGTTTGAATTGGATGGTATAACTAGTGATGGCCCAACTATTTATTGGGTTAGAAGTTAGAACCATCCATAATTTCCTAGGTTAACGTTGAGGGAAGGGGCACCTAAAGGACCATGTAATAGAGAAGGGGACCTTACTCAGAATGAGAGTAGGTGATGGGGGTGCTCAAGTTGTATGAAGCTAGGATGAGATGACTGTAGCTCCATGGTTGAGCTCATTTTCTTAGAAAACTCCTTCCCTACCTCCCTATTTGCTTTATATACCTAGATATTTACTCTCTTAGCATATGTAATTTTCCTTATGGTTGTAATTGATCCCGAGTAGTTCCTCCTTAGTGGATACATAGCCCTAGCTCGAGGGTGGTCTATGAGTGCTGCAATAATATAGGATAGGTAGAGACCGATGATTGGGTGGAATGTTGCAGCCACATAGCCAGTTGCTTGGACAACTTCAATTAAAAGATAACTACTTACTGTGTTTCTAATTATGCCCAATTTATGAGTTATGAATGCTTTCTTATTAAGGTTAAATTGAATGAGATGACCCAACACAAATTGTTCAATTAGATTCCTGTGAATAGCATGAAAATGAAATTAATGTTGTGGATGGTTTTATTGTTATTCTTGTAATGAACATGCTAGTATATGGAGACCGTGTGTACATTGATTGAGTTTAATTCTACTGTGTATGTTTAATATGAATGTGCACACGTATTTAGGTGTTAATAAATTTGTAATATGGCCATGTGAATAAATTATCACTCCCATATAATTCATTCCCTGCTATGATAGAATTAAAATTGGATGAATTAACTATGATAGAATAATCTATGATAGAGTGATATATGACAGAGTGATCTATGATAGAATGATCTGCCACATAGTGACCTATGATAGAGTGATCTGTGATAGAATGGTCTATGAAATATAGATCTGTGACAAGGTGATTTGTGACAGAGTGATTTATGGCATAATGATCTCCGATAGAGTCATCTATGACAGATTAATCTATGAAAAAATTGTTTTGTTGAAATTATGTAACTTCGAATAATATTCTACTTATACTTTACATTATTATTTTTATTCCTCCTTCAAGGGATGAAATTAATGTAAGGTCTTGTAAAATTCATGAGGCAAATCCTCTGTTGTATGCCGGGTCAATAGTACCTAGGAAAGATTGATATAAATATTGGTTTTAGTTTTCCTAGGTATGTTGACCTTATCAGTTTGATAGGCCATCCAAGATAGGTTAAAAGGTCAGTCAAGTGATTCATATAAATAGGAAGAATCCCTCCCTCATTTGTACACACTTACTCACTTGTGTATTGTGCAAGAGAAAGAAAGAGGAAGGGAAAAGAAGGAGGGGGAGAAGTGTATTTGGTGTTTTGTCTCTTATGCCAGGGTTTGTTCTCTCTCTCTCTCTCTCTCTCTCTCTCTCTCTCTCTCTCTCTCTCTCTCTCTTATGAGACATTTTTCTTGGGGAATTGCATTCTAGTAATCTATATTGAGGAATTTTTGCTGGGATTTTCCTTTCTCGATTTTCGAGGAGAAATTGTTGTGTACCTTTTGATTGTGTTTCTTTCAAAGATCCTATTTATGTTGTTATTGTGAAAATGTATTAAATGCTCATGAAGTTAGGAATTAAGATATAGAATCATATAAAACTTAACATGGTAACAAAGATATACTGAAAAGAGTATCTTTCATTGGATAAATCTCTCTCTCCTTCTCGAGACAAGAAAATTAGGGTTTCCTACTAAAGAGGAATGTTTTAGCACAAGTGACATTGGGAAGTGCGCCCCTCATAGGCACATCATTTGGCACCTAGATCATATTTTTTCAGTGGGAATATCCTCCGAAAAGTCAAACCATAGTTTTAATTGGAACTAAAAAACCAAAAAACTAGAAATCAAAAACCAAAACCAGAAACTACAATCCAAAATTTCGCTAGTCCACTTTTAAAGGTTAGAATTTGTATTTGTTAGAAACTGAGTGTACTAACATACTCACCTTATTCAAGTGCATCTTTTGGTAATTTTAGTTTTAATTTCTAATAAATTTCAATATTTTTTATTTTCTATTTTCTGGGGCAAGATGCATCCAAGCACCAAGCTTGATGACAAGTTGGAAGGCATGGAAAAATTTTGTGCTTGGAGATATAGAATTGGAATCATTATAGAAGAGAATGATCTTGAAAATATTATCAAGGAAGTTGTGTCCGATCCCAAAGAATATTAATAAAAGGAAAAGTACAAGAAGGACATGATTAGAGCTAAGAGGATCATAGTAGATTCTACCTAGGGTCATTTGACTCCTCAATTGTCCTCCAAGGATACACCTAAGGATATGTTTGTTTCCCTATCAAGAATGTATGAAGGAAGAAACATCAATTGAAAGATGAGTTTGAGAGCCCAACTCAAAAGTACAAAGATGAGAAAGGGTGAATCTATCCAAGAATATTTCATAAGGGTTTCTTAATTCAAGGAACATCTAGAATCAATTGAAGACAATATTGATGAATATTAATTAGTAATGAACACTCTGAATGGTATTACTAAACCATGGTATTCTTACATCCATTCAATTTGTGCAAGGAGGGAAAGCCTACAATTTGAAATCCTATGGGAAGAATGTGTTCAAGCGGAATATTGATTAACAAATCAAGAAGCACTACTTAGGGATGATGACCATGATCTAGCTACTCATGCTAGAGGAAGAGGGCAACCTCATTTCAAGAAGGAAACTCATAAGGAGTCTCATACTCCTAAGAAGTTTCAATGAAATAAAAAGGGAGATTACAAGAAGAATGAATTCTCCTCTTATCAATGTTACCATTGTGATAAGATAGGACACATTTCCAGAAATTTTCCAACAAGAAAAGAAGAATATAAGAGGAGGAATAATAAAATACATCATGCTCATTTAACTGAAGAAGAATAAGAAGAACCTACCAAGATGTTAGAAAAGGAAGAAATTGAATAATATGTTTTATAGATGGTGAAGTTCTTATGTGAACTAGAGGAAAATCACTGGAACATGCATATGTCATTGGGATAGAAGAAGGTGGCATGTATAAACTGAAAAGTCACTCAGAAGCAACCTTAATTCATAATACTACAAGTCCATGTGAACTATGGAATAGAAGGCTTTCTCACATAAACTACAAATCATTACCAAAGGTGAGCAAGGTAGTATCAGGTTCATGAGATATAAATATTGATCATGATAGAGTATGTAAAGGATGTGAAAAAGGAAAGAACATATAGAATACATTTCCAAAGAGTGATAGAAGAACATAAGGAATATTGGAAATTGTTCAATAAGATGTATGCAGTTCAATGGCCTCAACATATTTAAGTGGGTATGTATATTATGCAGCATTCATTGATGATTACTATCGTAAAAATTGGTTTTAATTTTTAAAATCAAAAGATGAAGTGTTTGGAAATTTCAAGGAATTAAAAGCCTTGGTAGAGAATATTTCAGAAAGAAATATCAAGATACCCAGGCTAGATAATGGAGGAGAGTATACTTCAAATGAATTTGGAAACTTTTGCAAAGATTCCGATATTAAGAGGGAACTTACCACTCCCTATAATATACAATAGACCGGTGTTGCTGAAAGGAATAACCAAACCATTATGGAAGCAATGAAGACCATGCTCTGTGACAAATATATTCCTATGCACTTATGGGCTGAAGCAACAATGACAGTAGTATATGTCCAAAACAGAAAATACCATAGTGCACCTCAAAACCCTTGAAGAGATGTTCATAGGAAATAAACCAAAAGTAAGTCACCTCTAGATATTTGGTTGTCCAATGTTTGTTCATATTCCAAAAGAGAAAAGAACCAAGTTGGATCCTTCTATAAAAAAAGGAATATTTGTTGGATATTGTGAGGTCTCCAAGGCCTTCAAAATTTATATATCGGGTTAACACCATATGGAAATTAGTAGGGATATATCCTTTGATGAAGATGAAACTATCAAGAAATCGAGAAATTTCCAACTTGAAGAAACATATAAAGAAGTTATAGCTCCCATAGATGAAAAATCTATGAAATAAGTTGCACCTTCTCCTGATAACAAGGTTCCAGAAGAACATGATATGTTGGTGTTGGAGACATTTACCCACCATGCACACTTAATTTGGTCAATTTGGCCTTGTTAAACCACTATCCTAAGTTTTATTGACTTGATTGGCATAAGAGGAGCACTGTATGACATCAGCATGAGCACACCCATGCCCACCTTCAGTCAAGGAGGCCAACTAAGCCTATTCCTTCATTTGGGGAGGCCAACTAGAGCACTCCGGGAGTGATATGAGTGTCATAAATGCACCTAATTGCTAACTGATGGTTACAATCAGTTAATCTGAGTGGTGAAGTTTCCTCCATTCATTATATTGATTATTTTATTAATATTTAATGAACTGGAGTCAACAGGGGCGCCTCCAACCACTTTTGATGGCCATTTTGACTTCAGTTAACCTCATCGGGGTTCATTAGAGTTAATGATGCGCTACCACTTGTTGGTTGGAATGTAGTGACATGTTTCTGAGCTACTTTTAGTTAGACTCAGTCATTCATCACACTTTGACTTCAGTTAGGACTCAGTTGAGTCAATCGACACTTCATCAGTTGGTTAACTAGTGTATTTACTATGGGTTACAGTCAGTTAAGCTACACCCATTCATTCAATTCGAATGACCTCCTTGGGAATTAGAATTTTATTGGAATTCATGCATCTTGCATGACCATTGTATTGTATTATTCATTATCCATTTGATTATACAAAGCTGCTACTACCATTGGAGCACCATTTTACCAATTTTATGAATATTTGTCAGTATTCTTTGTGAGACTGTGCTTTCAGTTCCTAGACCAGTATGACAAATTAATATGGTATCAGAGCTCACAATGGGACGAAGCTCATATCTATCAAAAACAAGGTTTTTTGACATGNCCAGCACTGCACCAGAAGCCAAGGCTTACCACTTAATACCCCAAGTAAAGGAATTGTTGATCAAGCTTGCTTGATCAACTATGCTGGGTGTGATGAAAGACTAAAATGTGTAGGATGTCTGACCTTACAGTGCCCCTTTTGTTGTGATTTATAGGTTTTAATAGGTGAAAGCATTCGCTCCAACAGTTTGAAATGGCTTCTTCAGTAGAAGTCTTGATTCCATTCATGGAAAGGAGACATGGAGATCCAGCTACATGCCAGAGGAATCTATAGGGTCACAATGGACACTGAAGAAGAGCCTAATTCTATGACAGACAAAGCTATATTCTTGAACAAGAAAGATGAAGCATTCAGATTCTTGTGCCTCTCTGTTTCCCAAGATTTTCTTTTCCATCTCTCGGGATCGAAGACTCCAAAGGAAATTTGGGACAAACTGGAAACCTTGTATGGAAAATAGGATGACTTGAGAGTATACCAGCTTGAAAACAAGTTGATGTCTCTTTAGCCTTCCCATTTTGAGACCTTAAATTATTTTTTCGCAAAGTTCAAGAACATTGTCTTACTATTGAAGCAATGTAAGGTGGAGAAGGAGGATGATCAGCTCATCCTTTCTATACTCTCCAAACTTGGAGCTGATTATTCAGTGTTTGTCTCTACATTCTATGTGGGGATGCTCACAACCCTTGGATGGAAGATGCCTTCTCTCAATGCCTTCATTGAGTCCCTAACAAGTGGACATGATAAGCTTGTCTAGATGGGGATCATCAGATCCTCCAGTGATTAAGCCCTCTATGTCTCAAAGCCAAAAGATCTAAATGGTAAAGGAAAGTAGCAGAAGAGCCCAAAAATCAAATTCAAAGCTCCTAATCCTAAAGTTGGAAAACAGTAGCATGAAGAGCCTTTCGGCTTGAAGAAGAACAAAGGAAAAGGGAATCAAGGGAAGGAAAAACTCAAGTGTTCATACTACGGAAAGGGCTTCCACCCTGAACATGCCTGAATGAAAAATAAACTTGATGAAGCTACTTCTCTTATTCAAAAAAATTACATCAATCTTCTGGAAATATTTCAAAGGAGAGATCAACAAGATCGGGAACCACAGCATGAAAGAGGTCATTCCCTCATGGAAAACACTTCGAAGTCCAGATCACTCTTGATAGATTCTCGAGCTTCAAACCACATGATGGCTGAAAGAGAGTCCTTCTCATATTTGGATACTCACAAATCACTTCCCATCCACATGGGAGATGACTCCACAATCATATTTGAAGGACAAGGTACATTTGATCTTGAACATGGCTATTTTTCCAATGTTCTCTATGTACCATCTCTTGCATCAAACATCCTAAGTGTTTCTCAAATGACACATATGGGAGTGCCCAAGAGAGTCTCATTTAACCTAGATGATGTAGAGATCACAGAACTTGCATCTGGAAAAGTTGTAGCAAAAGGCCTCACAAACCATCATGCAAAATCCTATGAGTTCTCCCATTTTGTGGTGGATGTAAATCCCACTGCATTGCTGACTCATGGAAATGAAGTTAGTAGACTGCGGGATGAGAGGTTCAGCCATATGAACTTCAAATACTTGCAGCAACTATAGAATAATTCAATGGTTGAAGGCCTCCTGGTCATCAAAGCTACCACTGGAATTTGCAAGGGCTGTGTTGTTGGAAAGAACCCTAAGCATAAGTTTGATCGAGGGAAGGCATGACGAGCATCATGCATCTTGAGACTAATACATTATGACATCAGTGGTCCCATGCCTATCACATACATGAATGTATCAAGGTATGTTCTGAATTTCATTGATGAATTTTCCAGATACACATGGGTCTTTTCTATCAAAAAGAAGTCACAAGTCTTGGAAAAATTCACTAAATTGAAGGCCTTGATTCAGAATGCATCTGGCCAAAAGATCAAGATCTTGAGATCTGATAATGGCAAGGAGTATGTCAGTAATTAGTTACTACATATATGTTCCCAAAGAGGTATTCAGATCTAGCATTCAATCCCTACACTCCCCAGCAGAATGGTGTAGTGGAGAGGAAGAATCGGTCTCTCAAGGAGATGACCAGTTGTATGTTGGAATCAAAGAAGTTGGATGAAAATTTGTGGGCTGAAGCCATGCATCTTGGAAATTTGAATTGTATTGGAATTCATGCATCTTGCATGACCATTGTATTGTATTATTCATTATTCATTTGATTATACAAAGCTGTTACTACCATTGGAGCACCATTTTACCAATTTTATGCATATTTGTCTGTATTCTTTATGAGACTGTGCTTTCAGTTCCTAGACCACTGTGAAAAACTAATATGGTATCAGAGCTCACAATGGGACAAAGATTAGATCTATCAAAAACAAGGTTTTTTGACATATCTTGCATGAAAAATTGAGCAAAAGCTCAAAATTCCAGCATTGCACCAAAAGCCAAGGCTTACCACTTAATACCCCAAGTAAATGAATTGTTGATCAAGATTGCTTGATCAACTATGCTAGGTGTGATGCAAGCCTAAAATGTGTAGGATATCCGACCTTACAGGGCCCCTTTTGTTGTGATTTATAGGTTTTAACAGGTGAAAGCATTCGCTCCAACAGTTTGAAATGGCTTCTTCAGTAGAACTCTTGACTCCGTTCAATTTCCATTCATGGAAAGGAGACATGGAGATCTAGCTACATGCTAGAGGAATATATAGGGTCATAATGGAATCTGAAGAAGAGCCTTCTTCTGTGATAGACAAATCTATATTCTTGTGCCTCTCTGTTTCCAAAGATCTTCTTTTCCATCTCTCGGGATCGAAGACTCCAAAGGAAATTTGGGACAAATTGGAAACCTTGTATGGAAAATAGGATGATTTGAGAGTATACCAGCTTGAGAACAAGTTGATGTCTCTTTAGCCTTCCCATTTCGAGACCTTAAATGATTTTTTCACAAAGTTCAAGAACATTGTCTTACTGTTGAAGCAATGTAAGGTAGAGAAGGAGGATGATTAGCTCATCCTCTCTATACTCTCCAAAATTGGAGCTGATTATTCGGTGTTTGTCTCTACATTCTATGTGGGGAAGCTCACAACCCCTGGATGGAACATGCCTTCTCTCAATGCCTTCATTGAGTCCCTAACAAGTGAACATGATAAGCTTGTCCAGATGGGGATCATCAGATCCTCCAGTGATCAAGCCCTCTATGTCTCGGGGCCAAAAGATATAAAGGGTGAAGGAAAGCAGTAGAAGAGCCCAAAAACCAAATTCAAAGCTCCTAAGCCTAAAGTTGAAAACCAGTATCATGAAGAGCCTTTCGGCTCGAAGAAGAGCAAAGGCAAAGGGAATCATGGGAAGGAAAAACTCAAGTGTTCATACTACGGGAAGGGCTTCCACCCTGAACATGCCTGCATGAAAAAGAAACTTGATGAAGCTACTTCTCTTATTCAGAAAAATTACATCAATCTTTCAGAAATCTTTCAAAGGAGAGATCAACAAGATCGGGAACCACAGCATGAAAGAGGTCATGCCCTCATGGCAAACACTTCGAAGTCCAAATCACTCTTGATAGATTCTGGTGCTTCAAACCACATGATGGATGAAATAGATTCCTTCTCATATTTGGATACTGGCAAATCCATTCCCATCCACATGGGAGATGACTCCATAATCATATCTGAAGGACATGGTACTGTAGATCTTGAGTATGCCTATTTTTCCAATGTTCTGTATGTAACATCTCTTGCATCAAACATCCTAAGTGTTTCTCAAATGACACATACATGAGTGCCCAAGAGAGTCTCCTTTAGCCTAGATGATGTAGAGACCACAGAACTTGCATATGGAAAACTTGTAGCAAAAGGCCTTGCAAGCCATCATGCAAAATCCTATGAGTTCTCCCATTTTGTGGCGAATGTACAGCCCACCGCATTGCTGACTCATGGAAATGAAGTTAGTAGACTGTGGGATGAGAGGTTCCACCATATAAACTTCAAATACTTGCAGCAAATATAGAAGAATTCTATGGTTGAAGGCCTCCTGGTCATCAAAGTGACCACTGGAATTTGCAAGGGATGTGTTATTGGAAAGAACCCTAAGCATACGTTCGATCAGGGGAAGGCAAGCCGAGAATCATGCATCTTGAGACCGATACATTATGACATCAGTGGTCCCATTCCTATCACATTCATGAATGTATCAAGGTATGTTCTGACTTTCATTGATGACTTTTCCAGATACACATGGGTCTTTTCTATCAAGAGGAAGTCGAAAGTCTTCGAAAAATTCACTGAATTGAAGGCCTTGATTCAGAATGCATCTGGCCAAAAGATCAAGATATTGAGATCTGATAATGGTAGGGAGTATGTCAATAATTAGTTAGTACATATATGTTCCCAAAGAGGTAATCAGATCCAACATTCAATCCCTACACTCCCCAACAGAACGATGTAGTGGAGAGGAAGAATCGGTCTCTCAAGGAGATGACCACTTGTATGTTGGAATCAAAGAAGTTGGATGAAAATTTGTGGGCTGAATCCATGCATCTTGGGAATTCAAATTGTATTGGAATTCATGCATCTTGCATGACCATTGTATTGTATTATTCATTATTCATTTGATTATACAAAGCTGCTACTACCATTGGAGCACCATTTTACCAATTTTATGTATATTTGTCTGTATTCTTTGTGAGACTATGCTTTCAGTTCCTAGACCACTGTGAAAAATTAATATGGTATCAGAGCTCACAACGGGATGAAGCTCAGATCTATCAAAAACAAGGTTTTTTGACATATCTTGCATGAAAAATTGAGTAANCCAGAAGCCAAGGCTTACCACTTAATACCCCAAGTAAAGGAATTGTTGATCAAGCTTGCTTGATCAACTATGTTGGGTGTGATGAAAGCCTAAAATGTGTAGGATGTCCAACCTTACAATGCCCCTTTTGTTGTGATTTATAGGTATTAACAGGTGAAAGCATTTGCTCCAGCAGTTTGAAATGGCTTCTTCAGTAGAACTCTTGACTCCGTTCAGTTTCCATTCATGGAAAGGAGACATGGAGATCCAACTACATGCCAAAGGAATCTATAGGGTCACAATGGACACTGAAGAACATCCTAATTCTATGACAAACAAAGCTATATTCTTGAATAAGAAAGATGAAGCATTCATATTCTTGTGCCTCTCTGTTTCCCAAGATCTTCTTTTCCATCTCTCGGGATCGAAGAATCCAAAGGAAATTTGGGACAAATTGGAAACCTTGTATGGAAAATAGGATGATTTGAGAGTATACCAGTTTGAAAACAAGTTGATGTCTCTTTATCCTTCCCATTTCGAGAGCTTAAATGATTTTTTCACAAAGTTCAAGAACATTGTCTTACTGTTGAAACAATGTAAGGTTGAGAAGGAGGATGATCAGCTCATCCTCTCTATACTCTCCAAACTTGGAGCTGATTATTTGGTGTTTGTCTCTACATTCTATGTGGGGAATCTCACAACCCCTGGATGGAGGATACCTTCTCTCAATGCCTTCATTGAGTCCCTAACAAGTGAAAATGATAAGCTTGTCCAGATGGGGATCATCTGATCCTCCATTGATCAAGCCCTCTACGTCTCAGGGATAAAAGATCTAAAGGGTAAAGTAAAGTAGCAGAAGAGCCCAAAAACCAAATTCAAAGCTCCTAAGCCTAAATTTGAAAACCAGCAGCATGAAGAGCCTTTCGGCTCGAAGAAGAACAAAGGCAAAGGGAATCATGGGAAGGAAAAACTCAAGTGTTCATACTACGGGAAGGGATTCCACCCTGAACATGACTGCATGAAAAAGAAACTTAATGAAGCTACTTCTCTTATTCAGAAAAATTACATCAATCTTCTGGAAAGCTTTCGAAGGAGAGATCAACAAAATCGGGAACCACAGCATGAAAGAGGTCATGCCCTCATGGAAAACACTTCAAAGTCCAAATCACTCTTGATAGATTCTGGCACTTTGAACCACATGATGGCTGAAAGAGATTCCTTCTCATATTTGGATACTAGAAAATCCATTCCCATCCACATGGGAGATGACTCCACAATCATATTTGAAGGACAAGGTACTGTAGATCTTGAGCATGGCTAGTTTTCCAATGTTCTGTATGTACCATCTCTTGCATCGAACATTCTAAGTGTTTCTCAAATGACACATATGGGAGTGCCAAAGAGAGTCTCCTTTAGCCTAGATGATGTAGAGATCACAGAACTTGCATCTGAAAAACTTGTAGCAAAAGGCCTTGCAAACCATCATGCAAAAGCCTATGAGTTCTCCCATTTTGTGGCGGATGTAAAGCCCACCGCATTGTTGACTCATGGAAATGAAGTTAGTATACCGTGGCATGAGAGGTTCAGCCATATAAAATTAAAATACTTGCAGCAACTATAGAAGAATTCAATGGTTGAAGGCCTCCTAGTCATCAAAGCTACCACTGGAATTTGCAAGGGCTGTGTTGTTGGAAAGAACCCTAAGCATAAGTTCGATCAGGGGAAGGCAAGCCGAGCATCATGCATTTTGAGACTGATACATTATGAAATCAGTGGTCCCATGCCTATCACATCCATGAATGTATCAAGGTATGTTCTAACTTTCATTGACGACTTTTCCAGATACACATGGGTCTTTTCTATCAAAAAGAAGTCGAAAGTCTTGGAAAAATTCACTGAATTGAAGGCCTTGATTCAGAATGCATCTGGCCAAAAGATCAAGATCTTGAGATATGATAATGGCAGGGAGTATGTTAGTAATTATTTACTACATATATGTTCCCAAAGAGCTATTTATATCCAGCATTCAATCCCTACACTCCCCAGCAGAACGGTGTAGTGGAGAGGAATAATCGGTCTCTCAAGGAGATGACCACTTGTATGTTGGAATCAAAGAAGTTGATGAAAATTTGTGGACTGAAGCCATGAATGCTGCAGAATATATTAAAAATAGAGTGCCACACTCATCCATGAAAGATAAGACTTCTTTCGAAGCATACTTTGGACACAAGCTGAATGTGTCAAATCTGCAGGTGTTTGGGTCCACTGCATGGGCCTGAATTCCACTTGATAAAAGGATGGATTTGCAACTGCAAAGCATAGAATGTATTTTTATTGGATATCCTAATGAATAAAAAGGTTTCAATATTTTGTATATTATAACAAAACGTATCATCATTGAAAGGAGTGTCAAGTTCGATAAGCCTCTTTAGGAGGTAGAACTAGTGAAGGAGAAAATTGTTGAATTTCCTTCCTATTCTACTGAATATTTGGATGATGTAATTGGGGGTAATGACCCTGATTTAGATACTATTATTTATGATATCAGGTAAATAAAAAATCATATGCTGAATCAGAACCTGAAGTACAAAATCATCTCCCAGCATGGGCTTGACAAACACTCTCCTCCGCAGGAGATAACATTGGAAAACTGGATGATCTAAGGAGAACCCGTTCCGATTTCCAAAGAGCAGGCATTGTGCTCTATTTTACTGATTATTTGATGTCTGAATATTGTTATTTGATGATAATTTCAGACCATAAGTCTTACTACCATGCTCGGAAGGATCCGAGATGGCAAGTTGCCATGGATGAAGAGATGAATTCTCTTCAGAAAAACACCACTTGGGAGCTAGTTTCTCTTCCTCCGGGGAGGAAATTGGTTCAATGCAAGTGGGTGTTTTGGACTAAGGTTGATGATGATGGAAGAAAATAAAAATATAAGGCAATTCTGGTAGTAAAATTTTTCTCCCAGGTCCAAGGTGTGGACTACCATGAGACTTTTGCACCAGTTGCAAAAATGGACTCCATCCGCCTAGTTTTGGCAATTTCTGCATCTAAGCACTGGGAAGTGCATCATATGGATGTTAAGTATGCCTTTCTACATGGATATATTCATTAGTATATATACATTAAGCAGCCTAAGGGATACATTTCTGATCCATCTTTAGTTTTAAACCTAAAGATGTCACTATACTGGTTAAAACAGGCCCCAAGAGAGTGGTATTCCAAGATGGATGCCTGCCTTCTCTCACAAAACTTCCAAATGTGTAAATCAGATCCAAATGTGTATATATAGCAGTATGATGGTCATTTTATTATTATTATTTTATATGTCGATGAATTACTAATTATCAGTAGCACAGTTACTTCTATTTCACTTATCAAAACTGTTCTCCACAATGCATTTGAAATGAGCGAATTGGGGCTCTTGAAGCAATTTCTGGGGCTCAAAATTGAGAGAAATTTTGATGGGATAATGATCACTCAGTCCAAATAAATATCATAAATTTTATTCAAGTTTAACATGGCTTAATTTAAGGCTTCTCCATTCTGTTTCTTTTCAGGGATCAGCCTTGAAGAAGGAAAAAACACACCTCCCATGAACTACACTATTTATCGACAGCTGATAGGTAGATTTCTCTACTTGACTCATTCTCGGCCTGATATATACTATGACATGAATGTCATGTCAAGATACATGCAGCATCCTCATGATATTCATTGGAAGGAAGCCAAGGAGGATCCTCCAATATATTCAAGGAACTAGGACCTACGACATTCATTATGTTGCAGACTCCGAACTAGAGCTAGTTGGTTACACAGATTTCGATTGGGAAGGTGATTCTATTTATTGGAATTATACTTGTAGATATGTTGTCATGTTTGGTGGTGGCCCCATTTGTTGTTCTAGAAAAAATTAGGATGCCATAGCATTGTCTTCAACAGAGGCCGAGTATCGAGGAGCGGTGAATGCTTGCATCCAAGCTATTTGATCTTGGTAGTACTTTGTCCACTGTCCTCTTTTGTGATAATCAATGTGATATTAATATTTCCATAGATCCAGTTACTAGGCAGAGGACCAAGCATGTAGAGATACACATGCACTGCATCAGAGAGTTAGCGCATGACAGGACCATCATTTTGCAATACTGCCCGACTGATGAACAGATTGCAGACATCTTCACCAAGATATTTTTAGAAAAGAAGTTCACTTACCTCCGTTCACTGTTGGGGGTGAGTTCATTGAGTTGATCAGACTACTTTCAGTGTTCAACTTAAGGGGGGGTTTTCCCACGGAGTTTTCCCTCTTTTCCTCACTTATATTTATTCTTGAGCATTGTTTTAGTTAGTTTTATTGTAGAGGGTGACCTATGGATTTAGTTTATGAGGCCCTATCATTTCATGCAATTTATGTTTGTACTTCTCCTGAGTATATCTTAAGGGGGGCTGTTGGAGACATTTACCCACCATGCACACTTAATTTGGTCAATATGGCCTTGTTAAACCACTATCATAAGTTTTATTGACTTAATTGGCATAAGAGGAGCAATGTATGACATCAGCATGAGCACACCCACTCCCACCTTCAGTCAAGGAGGCCAACTAAGCCTTCTCCTTCATTTAGGGAGGCCAACTAAAGAACTCTAGGAGTGATATTAGTGTCATAAATGCACCTAATTACTAACTGATGGTTACAATTAGTTAAGCTGAGTGGTGAAGGTACCTCCATTCATTATATTGATTATTTTATTAATATTTAATGAAATAGAGTCAACATGGGCACCTCCAATCACTTTTGATGGCCAGTTTGACTTTAGTTAACCTCATCGGGGTTCATTGGAGTTAATGATGCACTACCACTTGTTGGTTGGCATGCAGTGACATGTGTCTAAGATACTTTCAGTTAGACTCAGTCATTCATTGCACTTCGACTTTAGTTAGGAATCAGTTGAGTCAATCAACACTTGATCAGTTGGTTAACTAGTGTGTTTACTGTGGCTTATGGTCAGTTAAGATACACCCATTCATTCTATTCAAATGACCTCCTTGGAAATTCGAATTGTCTTGAAATCCATGCATCTTGCATGACCATTGTATTGTATTATTCATTATTCATTTGATTATACAGAGTTGCTACTCCCATTGCAGCACCATTTTGCCAATTTTATGCATATTTGTCTAAATTCTTTGTGAGACTGTGTTTTCAATTCCTAGACCACAGTGACAAATTAATAGTTGGATCCCCAAGAAACTCCCCACATGAATATATCCCATAAAATAAATCTATTTTGGGCTCATGAGATTATTTAAGAAGAAGAAAGGTATGGTGCTCGAGAAGTCTCCTTGAGACAACAAAATAAGACAAAGCCATTTTCTACTTATGTGGCTTTGATGTGTGATCTTGTAGACAAAGAACCTACCTGTTTTGAAATACTTATTCACAAGAGAAAATGGGTAAAAGCCCCAATGAAAGAATACCATTCCATAATGAAGAATGACATGTGGGAAGTAGTTCCCAAACCAGAAGGAAAAAGTGTGGTATCTTCCAAATGGATATACATGATAAAAAATATAGCCAATGAAAGTATTGATAAATACAAAGCCATATTTCTGTCCAGTGGATTCTCTTATAAGGAAGGAATCAATTATGAAGAGACATTTTCTCTTGTAGCAAGGTACATTTTTATTAGAACCATCATGGCACTTGCAACCAAGATGAAATGGAAGTTATACCAAATCGATGTGAAAACAACCTTTATAAATGGCATTATTGAAGAGGAAGTGTGCATAGAATAACCACAAGGATTTGAAGTTGATGACAAAAAGACACATGTATGTAAGCTGAAGAAGGATTTGTATGGGTGGAAGTAAGCTTCAAGAGCTTGGTATGGAAGAATCAATAGTTTTCTGACGAGCTTGGGATTTACTAAAAGTAAGGTTTATCTTAACCTTTAATTCAAGATTATGGATGATGATGTATCATATTATTGTTGTATGTGGATGATTTATTCCTGACAGGTAATGAGATGAAATATGAGAGTGTAAGAAGAAGCTCACTATAGAATTTAAGATGAAACACCTTGGCTTGATGCATTATTTTCTAGGTCTTTAAATATGGTAGAGCCCAGAAGGAATCTTCCTTAACCAAGGGAAGTATACAGTAGAAATCCTAAAAAGTTTTGATATTTTGGAATGTAAATCCATGTCCACACCTCTGGATACAAATTTGAATTTGTTGGTTGATTCTTCATTAGAGTTAGTGGACGTGACACTATACATACATATTATTAGTTCATTAATGTATCTAATAAATACCCTGCCATATATATGCTTTGTTGTGAGCACCTTGAGTCATTGTCTAGTTGATCTGATACATGTTCCCCTAGTAGTTGCAAATCATGTGATGATGTACCTAAAAGGTACGATAGACTATGGTCTCAATTATACTAGATATCAGGACATTAGAGTGCATAGTTATACTGATTTAGATTGGTCAAGAAGTGTCTTATATAGAAACAACACTTTAGGTGAATGTTTCAGTCTGGGGTCCACCATGATCTCATGGCTAATAAGGAAGCAGTCCAATGTTTCTCTCAACAGTGTATAAGAGGGATACATTGCAGCTTGCTCCTCAAGTTGTGAAGACATATGGATTTATAAGTTGTTATCAGGTCTATTCGATACAGAGATGGATTCCCTCGTGATTCTATGTGATTACCAAAGCTACATATTTATCTCGTAATTCTAAAAGGAAGGATCATCTAATATGTTGGTTGATGGAATTGATCCTGTAATTCATAAATGAAGGATCGTATAAGATATTGGTTTCTAGACTTGATCCAGTAATTCTGAAAGGAAGGATCATGTAGGATTTTTATTGGTGGACTTGATCCTATAATTACGAAAAAAGGATCTTCTAAAATGGTGGTTGGTGATCCCACAATTCTAAAAGGAAGGATCATCAATGTTGAACTTGATACCATAATTATGAAAGAAATGATCATATAAAATGTTGTTTGGTGATCCTGCAATTCTGAAAGGAAGGATCATCCATCTTGGACTTGATCCTGTAATTTCGAAAGGAAGGATCGTACAATGTACATATTTGTTAGCTATGATTAGTATTGGTGTCTCCATAAATACTTGATCATGTAATCCATAAAGGAAGGATCGTCTTAGTACCACAAATGTGTTTTCCATGATCCCATAATTTCGAAAGGAAAGGATCACCTGTGTTGTCCATGATCCCATAATTTTGAAAGGAAGGATCATGTTGGTTATTGATACACCTGCCTCTTTCTATTTCCATAGATAATATTTCTCTAGATTTGAGATGTTGACGATGACATTTTTATACCCCTCACATATTGTTGTTGATGTTATTCCAAATTTATGTTGATGAGCCAACCTTGTGCTATTGTTGTTGATGTTATTCCAGATTTATGCTAATGAGCCAGCCTCATGATGTTGTTGTTATTGATATATCAGTTTTTATACTGAAAAGGTTTATACTTCATTTCTGTACTGAACATGATGTTGATGATGATGTGCCAATAGTTCTATGCTGATGCAGATAATGATGATGATACAACTCCATGATGTAGATAATGATGCTCCAACTCCATGCTAGAGATAATGATGTTCCATTTCCATTGTATAGATGAAGATGCTCTAGCTTCGTGCTACAGATGATGAAGCTCCAGCTCCATGTTGCGGATGATGATGCTCCAGCTCTGTGCTACAAATGATGATGATTTTCAAAACTTCCGATGATATATAGATGTACTGAACAATGTTCCAAAATATGTTTTTGATGATGTCTCCTCCAACCTCCTTCCGATAATGTTGTGTAGAGCCACACTAGTTTTTGTTGTTGTTGTTAGTAGAATAACCTTCTTGTCAAGGGGGAGTGTTGGAATAATGTAACTTCGAAGACTATTATGCTTGTTCTTTACATTATTATTATTATTCCTTTGGAGATGGCATTAATGTAAAAGTTCATGTAAAATTAATGAGATAAATACTCCATTGTAAGTCGGGTCAGTAGTACACAGGAAAGATTAATATAAATCTTATTTTTAGTTTTCCTTGGTAGGTTGGCCCTGTTAGTTTGATAGGTTGGCCTAGTTAGTTTAAAAGGTCAATCAATTCATTAGTATAAATAGGTGGGCACCCTCCCTATTTTTTACACACTCACTCACTCATGTATTGCACAAGAGAGAAAGAGGAAGGACAAAGAAGGAGGAGGAGAAGTGTCTTTNCTCTCTCTCTCTCTCTCTCTCTCTCTCTCTCTCTCTCTCTCTCTCTCTCTCTCTCTCTCTTATGAGACCTTGTTCTTTGGGAATTTCATTCTAGTAATTTCGATTGAGGAATTTTTGCTAGGTTTTTCCCTTTTGGGTTTCCCAGGATAAATTGTTGTGCACCTTTTCATTGAGTTTATTTCATAGATCCTCTTTATGTTGCTACTGTGAAAGTGCATTAAATTCTCATGAATTTAGGAATTAAGCTATAACAACATATAAAAATTAATACGTTTATGACAGAATGATATATGACAGAGAGATCTATAATAGAGTTATATGTGACATGATGATTTGTTACAGGGTGATCTATGATAGAGTGATATGTGATAGAGTAATATATGATAGAACGATCTACAAAAAAGTGATATGCAACAAGGTGATATGAGACAGAGTGATCTATTAAAGAGTGATATGTGATAGAATGATATATGATAGAGTGATTTGTGACAAAGTGACTTGTGAAAGAGCTATCTCTGACAGGATGATCTACGATAGAGTGATTTGTTATAGAATGAATTATGAGAGAAGGATCTATGACGGAGTGATTTATAACATAATGACCTATGGTAGAATGATCTATGATAGACTGATCCATAATAGAATTAAATGAGACAAAGTGATTTGTGACAGAGTGATCTACGATAGAGTGATTTGTGTCAGAGTGAACTGTGACATTATGAACTTTGATAGAACGATATGCAACAAAGTAAGAATTATGGTAGAGTGAAATCAATCATGCATTGCACACATTTAAATAGGTGTTAATGAAAATTTTGAATTTGGGCATGGGGGTGAAGTTTAGCACCCTCTTGTATCATTCATGTTATCTCTGTTGGATATATTAATGGGAGGGGATGTGACATAGTGGTATCATAGCAAGAAAAAACATGATAGTTCCATTATAAATAGATCCTCATTTTCTCTAAAGGCCATTGATGTGACCAGGGACATGACATAGTGGTATCAGAGTGAAGGTTGCAACACTCAGGCTGTTTGGTCTGAAATGCATGCTTGTAGAAACAAACCTATAATGGTTTTGGGATCACATAAATTTTGTTAAGAGATAGACATGGAAAAACCATGTGGGAAGAAAATCCATATCAGAAATTTGTGCAAGTGAATATATGTGACACTTGAGCTAATTGTAACATCCATGGAAGGATAAACATCAAGATGCAACATTTATAAAATGGAAATCTCTCACCTTGAACTATTCTTGTTTATAACATAAAAATTCTGTAATAAAAAGTAGCAAGTATGATGACATACAAGAGTATTGCATTGAATTGGTGCTTGGTGAGAAATCATAAATCACCTGTGTTTTTGGAAGAAAAGCCATGAATTGGATAGCCATAGTGTGAAAGAGGCATTTCATGTTGTAATAATGAAATGAAAGGGATAATTCCTCCACTCCTCTATTGCTGCCACATTCTCATTTTCTGAATTTTATATTTAGGAAATCATAGAATGAGAAAGCTGGAAATGTAAGAATTAGGAAAAATAAATGAATGTGCATTAGTGGGAATGCAAATAGATAATGCATAGTGCATGTAAATATGTTGGTGCATGCATGGGATGTTGCATCTTGATAAAAGTAGAATGGTCTTACATTTGCAATAAAGCCACTAATGATAATTATTGTGATTTGGGATTATTATTGTTGAAAATGGTTGTACGAACAAAGACAATAGAGGCATGGTTAAAGATGATCATGATTCTATTGTAACACTAGCATTTTTCACCAGAAATTTTGATTGCCTAAATGTTTGATTTTTGACATATTGATGTCGACAATTCGACAATCCACTTTCTTTTAAAACATCGGTTGAATTTCACATGATTTTTGACATTGAAATACACTTGTCGAAATTCCGACATCTACTGTCGAACAACCGACGCCAAATTTCACTCCATAGATATTGGAAAAGCGATGCAGTCTCCTTCATATTTTTCAAATATCCGACAACCAAATCCACTCAATAAAGGTCGTCAATCCAACGAATCATCCTTAATACCTGTCAGATAACCGATGCACTAGAGTCGTCAGTAGTATAGCATATATGTTGGATTTGATGATTATTCGATGAGCCTTTTCACTACTTAAAGGTCGCAAATACGATGACTTATCCTCCCTACTGGTCGGATAACCAATAAATTGAAACCATCGGTAGTGTATCATATATGTCATATTTAATGGATATCCAGTGACACCTTTCACTCTATATAGGTCACAAATCCCATGATATATCCTTCCTACTGGTCAGATAACTGGCGAATTGAATCCATCAGTAGTGTAGCATATATTTCATATTTAATGAGTATCCAAAGACAAATGTCACTTCAGAGATGTTGAAAAACCGATGACACTGTATAAATTTATAAGCAAAAATAATGCTTTTTATCCCCAATAAGAAATTGGGAATCTCGGAGCAGGTTTGGGGCTAATGTCTTACCATAAAAAATGTATCGAGAATACATGCCTCCATAAGAAAGGATCCATCCTTCAAAAAAAATACTTGAGCAGGAAACTTCCAGGGTGGTCCATTACTCCTCACTTATTGTAAATGAAAATAAATGAAATTACGCATAATGATGATAATGTAAACATCATTAATTTTGACATACTTATGGTATGGAAAGAAAATACTTTCAACCTATCATCTCTTGTCATACAATGATACATTAAAGATATCATTATATTCCCACTAGAATATAGATACATTCAATCCAAAAGATATTTCACTTCATTCATATAGGCTCTTGCACACATAAGTTATTATTGACTAAGATATAGGTGCTCAAAAAAACATTCCATTTGGACACGCTTTATAATCATTTGTGTGCCATACTATAATCTCTCTGAATACAATAGTTAGAGTCATGTTTTACTATAATATAGAATCATACATAATTTGGAGAACATAATACCAACCTGGAATGTATACCATTCACTTACAACTGTTAAATAAAAAAACACTAGATGAAGTTGAGGAAAACCCTTAGGAAGACCCTTTTTCATGATGTCGATGATTCCTACTCCAACATTACCCATTAATATTAGTCATCCCCATTTTTTCCACAAATTGAGTCTTGCATCAATTATAATTAGAATCAAATTCATACTAAGGTTTTTATAGTTGCAATAGTCTCAACTCATCTCCAACAATCCCAACCCACAATATCAAGCGTAGGATTTCTTGACATCCCCTAACAATTTATAGGAAATGCAACTATTCATATCCTATATTAGATTCTAGACATTTTAGGGAACAAATCAATGTTAATGGTGATTTATGGCTAACGAGGGAAGGTAAGGTTGACATAAAAGGTTTATAATTGCTAGAAAATGTGGAAAATAGTGATATGTATCTCCAAAACATGGGATAAGTCGAGATTGTAAAAATTGAAATCCTAGGTCACTAAAGTGCTTATAATCGCAATTCAACAAGTAATTTGGTGAATTTCATTAATTCTTAGATGAAATAAAAACCACATAACCAATCACACAATAGATGGAAATTCAATAGCAAAAGCATTAAACACATATGCACAAAATTTACCTTCAACATCAGTTTTTCATTCCATAAAAAAACTTACAAGGAAAGCTTTGCAAATTGCCAAGTTGGTTCCAACACCACTTTCAACCAGTTCATTTCCTGTTTAAAAAGAATTAATAACAGAAATTTTTAACACAATAACACGTTAAACTATAAAAATAATATTAACTTAGAATTTTATTAATGTCCTCTCTAAAACCGTTAAAAATAGTCAAATATGTTACAATAATGGCTTAACTCCCATGCACTTATCTTGTAACCATGATCCATTGTATACTAGATAAAATCACAAGCATTGATTGAATCCCAAGATCCTTCCACACAATTTGGAATCAATATTTTCCAATTTAGTGTATTTAATACAAAATCCACTATTGAGCTAGATTCACTCTCTAATATTAGATGATTGCATGATGAGAAGTTAGGTGCTCTAGAAATAAAAATTTATTACAGTACAACAACAAAAATACTTTATAGAATTGGTTTTTACTTTGAACCTGTTTGTTATCAATATGCCTATATTCATAATTTAGACCATAAAATGTGTTGTTCAAAATAGGTCATTGCATAACATTTTAAAAACTTGTTTGCATGTACATAGAAATTCTTAGACTTCTCAGATAAAAACAATTTCCATTCTTAAATTTTAAATAGTAATTTTCTTCCCATGAATTATACGAATGTTGATCACACTAGGCAAAAACAAAAATAAACCTTACATTAAAAATGAATTCAAAACATACCCTGTTTTGTTGAGAAAATCATTTAAATCATCCCATATTGGCATTGGAAGGCATACATATGAGAATCCAAACATGACAGAATCATTCTTGACTTCCTTGTAAGACTTACATCATATGTGGTTCAATTTCTTTATAGTTCAACCATCCTTTGGTAATGGGGATAATTCCAAATCAATTTCTATAACTGTAGAATAGCTATGGGAACCAAAAAACTCTAAACATTTATTTCATAATTAAAAATGCATTGTCATGGGGTTTCCACTTCCAATTTTCATACAAAGAGAAACAAGTTACCATCAAACCTCAACACGTCATTTTGGAAAATCAAATCCCTACGAATTGATTTCTACAAGTTGTAAGTTGTTTTTCATGTGTCCATGGTCTGTGTGGTATTCAAATGATAGTGAATCTATTTTTTTCATGGTTTTCATGGTTCTATATATGTCCAGGTGTAGAAACTTAAAAAATACATGGTGAGATACAATTATAGAGAAGAAGACTGGAGCTCCAAACAGAGAATGATGAATGATGAAGAAATGAAAGTGGATTATATAAGGATCAATATATGGTCTTGCATTGTTTGGAAATATAAGAGGTTCGGAAAGTTCTTCAAGCCCCACACTAGCATTTGTAGTAGTCATTTTGGTGGTCAAGCTATTGACCAAAAAATATTTCACATGTCCAATTATAGTTCAACTATGGTTCATGATTCTTATTTGCTTATGCAAAAATTCTTCATATGCCAAGAGAACACAATTATATCAATGCATAATTCAAAATATTGCAGTTGATTATTTTTCTTTATCTATTCTCTCAATGAACTAACTTTCACCACTTGAAATCCATCCTTGTATCCAAATAAATATATGTCACTGTGATGAGCTATTTCACCAAGTGGGAAAAGGTTGTGGAATTACTCTCTGTTAGAAGGACTACTGTTTTCCTCTTCACCTTTAACAAAAACATTTGCATATAATTTTACATTAAATAATTGATCATCATTGACCGTAGTATATCATTCTAATATGATGAAATGTAAGAACTATGCCACAACTCAAATATTACCCATAATGACTTCCTCACCTTTTTGTCCTTAAGGAAATGACTAATCTAAATCCAACTATAATGGTACAATGACCTAATTAAAAGTAATTTATGCAACAATGAAAAATATGGGAAAGAGAATAACATAAACACATGTGCTTAAAAAAATATAAATTGAATTATTAAGAATATAAAAATGGATGTGCACTATCCCCAAGGGTTATCTATATTAGTTTCTGCAACTAAATTCCAAGATGTTGCCGGTAATTAGATGCAGTGTTCATGTCCTTAGTTTGATTTCCACGGGGTTATGCAAACTAGCTCTATGTCACCCTTTACATTAGGTACCCTCCTCAAAATGTGGGATGTGCTTGAGAGTTTCTCAAGGATTTATTTCCAAGGAAAAAAAAAAAAAAGTGGATATGCATTAGTAACTAGTTAATCAATTCAAGAGGAATTGTTTTTGTATAATTACATGGTTGGAGAAAATTCAAACTATACATCATCATAACAAACATAAAATAAGAGATAATGTAATAAAACACATAAAGCATTCCCTAGGATGGAAATTGAAGCTCTAGTATTTGATTGTCTACAAAATGAGAAAAGAGTTCATTAAGGGGATTCTTCTCCTTGACACTAAATATATAGACAACTAGTTAATGGTCAATTCACAAACGAAACCTTCATCGCAATACTTGAGGAGAATGAACTGAAGAATAATAGTTTGGAGCATGTTACCCCCTATTTCCATAAGGTGTTTACTTGGGGTTTTCAAGAAGGTTGTGGTACTATTCTAAAGTTTTTTTATAGTTTGAAGCAGTGAATAGTAGAAGTGAATGTCCCCTTTATCAAATATGGAATATTACCTACATAGTTGTAGCAACAAATAGTAAATATCTCTGGGAAATTTTGAGGCATGGTTCCACTCTATAACTACAATAAATAGGAGTACAAAGCTAATATGGGAAAAATATTAGGGTTATAAAACAACAAGATAACATATCTGAGCATACATCTTTTGGAACTTCGTAAACCTATGTAACATGAGTAATAAAGTTAGAGGAAGGACATGATTGGTTGATAACTCTTCATCTCATCTAGTAGCATTGGGTAGAATTGGATTTCTTTACGATTATATCACTACATCAAGGTTAACTTGCAATTCTATAGTTTATGTTGAAAATATGACAGACTAGAAACTTCTTCTGACTCATGTCAAGAAAGTTATTCATGGTATAAAGGTCCTAAAGAATCTCATTCTTGCTGGATGAAAGATTTAATTAAGGCACACCCAAGAGAGGAATACACTGAACAATTTGTTATATTGAGAGTATGAAATCGGTTAAGACCTAGAATACATAAAATACAATAGCAACAAATTAAAGTAGTGAAGATCGCTCCATTTTTATGACTAGACCTATGCTCATTCCAAGTTATATGATTGTGAAGGAAATTACCCATATTTTGGTAATATGTATGGACTGGTTGGAATCAAGGATGTATGGCTATCGATTGGGGACACCAACATTTGTCTCCTAGTTTTGAATCTTTGATTTGATGGAATAGAAATGGTTTGTATTAGGGTGTTTCCACTCCTTGGACATGCTTCTAGTTTGAGAACACTTTGATAATAAAAATGTCAATTATCTATGTTTTATTTTGACATCCTTAGAGTTCATCCTATCTAATAAGGTAAGTTGTAGAGAAACATTAAGGCATAGCATTCAAACAATGTTCCAAGACAATGATAACCTGTAGCATTCCATTGCACTAGGTTGGTTATTGTAAGGATCAATTATGGACAAAATTTCGATATCAGTCATTTGGTTGGAGCAGTTTCCTTGTGTGGATTAGGTGGTGGAATTTGGTTAGTGGAGGGAGGCAATTGCAAAATGGATGCAAGTTTAAAGGATTGAGCAAATTGAAGTTTATTTACATATCCACAAAGAATTTTCTTCAATTTCCTTGAAGCGAACAAGTGTGAAGTAAAGTCTACTTATAAGAAAGTTAATTATTATGAAGTTGTGGTTTTATATATACCTATGGATGAGATTAAAATCATCTATGAATTTATATCACCATCTCAATTGAAAAGTGACTTCTTCACCACGCTTATAAAACCTTTTCCAAGGGTTTCTTATATATGATATACTTTGGGTTGTTGTCTACTTCCAACCTCCCTAATATAATAAGCACTGTAGAAGTACCAGATTCACCATTTTCATGTATATCTATATTAAAGGACTATAGTAGTGATGAGAAAGCTTATAAAATATTTTATCACTTAGGGTGATGCAATTGATCTAAGACTCTAGATAAGTTCGAAAGGGAAATTGAGAGTCGAAGGGGAATGATGGTGTATGATATTGACCTTTTTGTGATCAAGTTTGAGAAAATCTAGAACTGAGGGAAACAACAGGGCATTAATGGAAGCCACAAGAGGTTATCCTTTGGCTTGTGGATCCATTGGGTCATGGATCCTTTTCCATTAGTGATAGCCCAATTCTTTTCTTGCCAATTTGTTGGAAGTTGAACTAACACATGAAATCACTGAATAAGAGTGCTAAGGCTCAAATCACAAATGAATGCGGCCTATATCCTTGTGAACTTAGCAAGTGGATTCTTCAAGTTTTGATTGATGAATAAATGTGAGGAAGGAAATATCAATCAGCTTTTCCTCTAAGTTTTTTTCAAAACGTGCATGCAGCAAAGCTATGTTGCTTAGGAAATAAGGTCGAAATGAATTTGTTAAATATTAGGGTTTTCTTACTTAACTAATGAATATAATTGGATATCAACTCATAATGGTTTTATATTTCCTCAATAAATACTTGTCTTATCTATAATGTTAAGGATATTCAAATATTGGTCATGCAACCTCCTAATCCATCGTAATATTGCTAACATCCAGATCAGGGTTTTTGAGGATTTCCAAAACTTGGAATGTGGCCTACAAAGAAATTATTTGTCAAACATTGATCTTGATGGAAGGACAAATTATTGGAGTTCAAACCAATATCAGTGAAAGGTGAAGAATGAATATTGAAAAAATTGTGGTGGGGAGGATGTGAGGAGAGGAGTGTGATAAGGCACGGGATAAGAATTACAAAAGAAATGGATTATAGTATTAACAATATGGGTCTTTTATTTTTCACAACATAGCATATCCAATTACATGGGTATATTGTTGGAGATTTATAGCAATGAAAGAATCTATTTAAGGGAAAAAATTAACCTAAATACCAAACTAGGGTCTCAAGGTTTCTAAAAAATCTATGGGTTAGGATAAGAAACAAACTTGGAAATGAAGAAATTGAAAGTACAAGGACAGGAACCCAGTGGATAACAATCTATGGTCATAGATATATGCATAAGTCCAAAACCCCATTCACCTTGCATTCAAAACTCTCCCCAATGCTAGGAAATGATGCTCATGTTTCCTTCTCCCCTTAATAGTTCCTTGATCTGTACCATGAAAACCCTAGGGTTCATGTAATAGGGTAAGTGAAGGGCCCTTTTAAGAAGGTGTTGCTGGTGCAACAACTAACCCCCCCCAAAATTGCACTTTCTAGGGCCCCCCTTTAATTTCTTAGCTTTTGGTTTACATAGAATTTTCCTTCCCTTTCAAAGCTCTCATTCATGACTTGGTTTCACCTTGATTAAGCTAAAAAAGTTTTCTTTTTTGCACTAAGGAAGGAAATTTTTTTAACCTGACGTATCAGAAAAATTTCCTTGTTTTCGTCGACACAACAAAGTTTGTACGCTTTTCCTTTCGATGTTTTCTTAGCCGATTTTACGATGATATTTGGTCTGCTGTGTCGAAACCTTCCCGAGATTTTTTTGATGCAGCAGAAATCATTTTTCCTTCCAATCCGATGCTTTGCACTGTTTTTATGAGTTTGATTGATCCGGTGCTTCGTGACTATTTTTATCATTATGCCAACACATCGACTAACTTTTGGGTTTTGATCTGATATACTGCCAACCGATCGTGCGCTTTTGTGCTGTGGTGTTTTTTCAACCTTTGATGAAAAGTGTTTGAGTTCCATCCGCAACTAGTGGTAAAAGCCTTTCCTTTGTAGTCAATGTCCTCCGTTGAGTTGCTTTAGCTGGGGAGAGTCGGTAGCAATGGCCATATTTCCTTCTTGGAATCGATGCTAGCGGTAATTTAAGTATTCTTGCTATCGATTATGTCTTGCACCCTAGCATTGGGAGGGTCATACAAATACTTGGGTGGATAATTTCTCATGGAGAATGCTGATAGTTGCAACAAGGGTGTTGTTTGCAGAGCCGACATGGTTGAATATTTTTCTCTCAACCTGGACGATACATTTTTTACCGATGAGGTCTTAGGAATGGGTTCCAAACAACATTATACCTTGCACATGCGAATGTATTACCCCACCTACTTATTTTAATGTGTCGTCATCGTTTCTTTGTATATCCATTGGGGTTTTTTTTGGGTTGATTGCGGTTTTGGGTGTTTCAGGTTGTTGAATACTGTAGAGAACCTGTTGTTCTAATATGAGCATACCAAGGATTACGATCTAGAGCTTATAGAGTTTTGGGAATCATGCTCTCAACCAAGTGACAAACTTTCTTTGCTAGGTAGGATATAGTCTGGTCGTGACTTGTTGTGGTTTTGTTCATTGGTATTCACGGTTTGATATTTTCCTGTGTTTAGGTTTTGTTTGTTACGAAGTTAGGGTTGTCACGGTTGCCACCATTTTTTAAATGTTTTCCCTCATCCCCTTGGTCTATTTTAAGCATTCTAACTTGGCCATTCATTGGTTAACCTAGCTGTCACATCCCCATCCCTCACAACGGCGAAGAGGACGCGACAAACACCACACATACAATACGAACGGGCAGACAACCCCATGAACATACACAGGGATAATGCTGATATTAGAAGCTTAAACAACATGCATAACAGGATGCATAATCCAACATACAAGAATGCATAATTCATTAACATTCAACGGAAGCAACCCACCTACATTACAACATTCATCATGTTCATCATTATTCATTGACATCAATACAATTGCAGAGATGGGATACCAGCAGCACTTATCTTTTGATGAAGAATTCACCCCGCAACCAGCTACATAGCTGCAACATTCCACCCAACCATAGGCAAGCGTGCTCATCAATCTCTCAGCAACACTGCCACCCCCGAGCTGGGCATGATTCCTCCAAGGATAAGGGAACAAGCAGGCTTACACATAGCCGAGGTACACAATTAGCCAAACCAACACCGCTGGGTTTATCAGGCCATCAACAGATTAGCCAAGCCAGCACAGTCCGAAGACCAACCACTGCGTACATGCAGCAACAATCCCTTCATAGCTCTGTGAAGACGGAAAAACAACCGGTGACAGGACCCAACCGCAGGCGAACATGGCTCGAATCCACAAGCCAACTCTGAGTTGTTCTTGGCCCTAGCGTGGCCAAAACCACTCCACCACAGCACCCAAATCCAGGTTATAACAGCAGTCCAGACTCACAATGAATGATGACAACATTACACAGCCCACAGAACATGGAAAAGGAAACAGAACTCCCAGCATAGACCCGGGAGACTTAGCCAATGGATTTGGAAATCCACAGCACATAGCTCCTCCACACGAACGCTAGAGAATGACACAGCCCATGCAAACATGGGAGCAACACACACACAGTTCACAATTGAAGAATAAATTAGACTTATAGTCACATTCAAAAATTGTGGGAAGAACAACAACAACCCAAAACATGGGTGAAGTCAACAGCGAGCCGCATACACAACAGAAATACATGCCCGCGAGGCTGCTCTCCCAGCTCGCTGCATGCGCAAAAACCAAAGAGGGAACCCCCGACTAGCACATGATGAAGATAGAACCGACCTCTGCGTGAGGATGAGCAACTTCCTTCTTGTGCGCACAGATGAACAGACCACGATGGGGAACGAACAACCCCCAGAGAGCACACGCTGTGAGGAGATGAACCGACCTGGGAAGAATGGCGTCGTGGAGAAGATGGAGGAATTGAATGCCATCATGGGTGGAGTGGGTGCGTGGGAAAAGGATGACAGCCTTCCACACCCACCACCATAACTGCCTCAACTACCAGCAGCCTTTCAGCAATAATTCCCCAACTAACAAAACAAAGCATTGAAGAGGTTGGATGAGACAAGGGAAGGTGGAAAACACACAAGGTGGTAAAACATGGGTTTTTCCCCCATAGACCAAGGTTTGACATCCCCCACCCTTTATCCTTTGGAACCATGCCCTTTTCATTCAACGTTGCACTGCCGTAGCTGGTTGTGGTTTATTTTATTTGATGTGCATATTTACATGATGTCAAATTATAAGGTGCTGGATAGCACGATAGCCATCGACAACTATCCCCATTGCCGAACATAAACAACTGAATAGATGGTGGGACTTTTTCATTTAGCTCCTCACCACGATTAATTACATTATATACATCATACAAACGGGGTCAAAACCGGGGCATTACACTAGCTCATAGCTACCCATGTTTTTTTCTTCTAACGGCTCCTAGTCTGATCCTTCCCATGACAGCTCTGATTGTTCAGGAATGGGTGACTCGAGGATTCTGCTATGTAATGATGGGAGTGAGAGGGTCCGAGATTTTTGTCGGCCCTCCTTCACCTAGTTTATTTTTTTCTACGGGGACAAGGGTGTGCGAATCATGAACTAAAGTTTGTGGTTTCTTCGGTTTCTAAACCTAGGTTTCTTGGCAAGGAGTGTTGGCCCTGGTAGCTGGCACCATGGTGTCATTGTTTTCTTTGGTTTTTTTCTTTGTGTGGGCCTTTAAAGTTTTCATACAAAAGGTTTGGAAAGTTTTTTTTTATCGACCCTTGACTTAGGATGCTGGATGAACTCTTAGCACGACATTTTGAACTTGTATACAGACTAGGTGTAGTTGCCCAGTTTTTAACCTACCTTATGTTTGGTTGTTTTTGGTAGTGCACTAGGGTTTACATGGAGAGTTTATTTCTCATAGCTAAAGACAATATGGTAAATAATATACTGGTTAAGCTTGTTCTATAAAGAAATTGTTTGTCAACAAGATATATCTCCTATAGTATTTATTTAGTTTTCTTATATACATGAATGCATGTGATTTATAATAGTAGGGATGATAAGACATGTTTTGTTTGATATAGGCTTAGTTTGAATCTGATACCATGACTAAGAAAGGAAAGAAGAAAGATAAAGTTTCAAATGAAGAATTAGATGTGGAAATTGTGCCTCGAGTGGAAATAATATATGAGGACACTAAATCTTTCACCTGGGCTGATCCTGAATTCAAGTGGGGCAAGATTTACCATATGCTTCGGTATCAGAAAGTTCCATATGCAGGATTGGAATATCTAACCCTATTTGACAACATACTGAGATCCTAAATTACAAAAGTATCCACACGACCGTAGTTGTTTCCTTAAACCGAGGTGATTGGAAGGATTTTGTCAAAGGCTGATGCAAAAGGGATGATCATGTACAATGTTGAAGATAAAGGATTTGCCTCTTTCAATCCTGCATTCATAATTAAAGCTTACAATTTTCCAGTTTCAGAAGTTAGGATGACTAACGATTGGCTAAATAGGTTGACTATTGATACCATTGGATGCGCAGGGATGATGAAAATGGAAGGAAAGTCCTTCCGACAAAGGTCATCTAGGAAATATGTGACTGCCAGTATGCGCACCCCATACAATTTGCTATCCCTAATGTTGAACATGATCTTTGATAGAGCTGATGGAATATTTTACAAGATTGGGTGGATACCACTAATGTACCATGTAACCATAGAGGGGACTGTGTTCAATTGGGAAGATATCATAGCTAACAGTTTTTCATTTTGTATAACTACAACATAGGAAGGACTGCACCGACGAAAATCTGAGATTTATATGGGATCCTTTCTGATTGAATGTATACTATGTTTACAGCCATTTGAGAATCTAAACTGCAGTTGGAAGGAAGGAAAAGCACCCATCTATGCAGAATACCATATTTTATGGGCTCACAAATATCACAGCTTTTACAAGTTCATCTGTGAGGAGTTCTTAATGCCCCTTTACAAGTTAATTTTCCTGGAAGAATGTAAATTCCTGTCTGAGAGTGCTTGGGATGTTATAATGGAGTATGGAGACTATTTCTTTTCTAAAGAAGGAACTTACTTGAGGATGTATGGGGAAGCCAAATCCCCTTCACTACTTCCCAAGTATGCCACTAATTATGTGGTACATAAAGAAGCAGTAAGGAATATTTTCTTAGATGGTTTTGGGAGTTATTTGTTTGATACGAATAAGTTTGTTTTCCCTACGATGCCATTTTATGTCGGTAGTTATAAGTTTTCCAAGGTTAAAAGCGCACCATATTTTGTGAAAGATCTAGAAATATTCCATTTTGGTGAAAAGAGCTTTCACATAAATGATGCTCAGGGTAAGGTGGATGCACACCATACACTTGTAAAAGTAAACTTCAAGTACTCTGATCATTTTACAAGGAAGAACAATTGCATCAGAATGCTTGTAATATGAATTCTCTAAACAAACATCTCAAGAAGAAAATTTCATAGGAGGCCAAGGCAGTAGCAACAGTACCTCCGAACAGAAAATACAAGAGGAATAAGTTGCACAGAGGGAAAAGGAGGAAACAACACAAATATTAGTAGAAGGTGCAAGGAAATTGTTGGTAGAAGAAGCTGATAGAGAAAGGGAAGAAGAAGAAGCTGCTTGAAAAAAGGAAGAGGAAGAAAGAACACATAAAGAGTTAGCTGAGCAGTAAAAAGAAGAAGTAGATAGGATAACTCAGGAGCCGAGGAAAAAGGAGAAAGAAAATCAGGATAGGGAAAATCAAGAGAAAAATACCGCTCAAGATAATTGAGAAAGTTTCCCTTCCATGTCAGCAGATATATTAACATGAGGTCACCTCCCTATGGTTGATTTAGGGTTGGTACCTTTCACTCCGTCGAATCAGCATGAGGCTGCAAATTTGGATAATGTATTCTTTGACTCCAAGCAGAAATCAATTGTATGGAGATCCGAGAAGACATTGAAAACCCAGCCCGAGGTTACCACAATGACAGAGAAACCTGTTGTAAAGAATGTATACGATGATTTAGAGAAGATGGCCTCAATTGGCATTTGAAATACACAGGAGAATGCTTATAATCTTAGCAAGATGAAAGGAGCAGTTGACCAATATAAAGATAAAATGGCACAAATGAAGCATACCTTGAAGAAGGAGCAAGGAGTAGGCCGAGAGACAAAGAGGAAGTATGATGCCACTCTTTCAGATTTAGAGACACTAGAGGAGGCCTATCATATCCTGGAAGCAGAGAAGGATGCCTTGGTATTGTCAAATACCATTATAAGTGGATGAAAGGACTTAGAAGGAAAAATTTTAAAGCTAGAAACACAAAGGGCCACAACTAATACTCAAACAGAGGAGTCAAGAGCCCGAGTGGCAGAGCTGGAGACACAAAATAGTTCTTTGGAGACTCTGTTAAAAGCAACAAATGAGCGGAAAATGAATATCACACCACTTCATGAGCACACCCTCTTGCTCAAGAGGAAAATTTATCAAGTGCAGTTAAAACTTACAGAGGAAGTCTACAAGGTTAAGCAAGCCGAGATCATATTACAAGATATCTCAGTTGTATTGACTGACATCAAGACAAGAACTCAAGAAATTATGGAAGTCCTTTAGGGTCAGCTGACTTGGTTGGAGACCAATATAGAACCCCTAGCACATACACCTCGAAAAAGTATAGAGAATTTGTGTATCGAGCATGAACTCATAGATTTCAACAGCAAAGCTTCTACAAAACTGACAGCTGCGGTTGGAAAAGCATTGGATAAGTGCATGGAATTTTATAAAAGAGTGTTGAACAAGCATAACAGATGCCAAACATCCTCAACCAAGAGACTTCAGGAATTTGGAGGACATGAAGGACACCTGAAATACCTGCATGAAAGGATGTAAGAAGATGAACTCATCATACAATACGTTAAAGGATTAAACGAGAATATCGTAAAGAGTTTGGTTTCACAAGCTGCAGTCAGCAATTGCTTATTGGAGGACCAACTTAGAGTCACTCCTCAGAGGGTAGCTGAGATAAAATCAGAGCTGGTTGTCCATGTGGTGTCAGTTAGAATACTAGATCATACGGATTTTAGGACCATAGTGAAGGATGTAGCTACATGGAAGCAATTCGTCGATGGATTGGCTTGGTCCACCTAGGCTGTTTTGTTTTATTCACATATAGAGAATTTTATGTAATATTTTGTATTTATTCCATTTTCCTAGTGAGCGCACTAGGGGACAAAATTTTCGTAACCAAAGAGTTGGGGAAGCGCAAAGGGCATGGATAACCAAAAGTCATTTTGTAAATGTATAAGTAAAGGTAGAGTAGAATAAAGAGGGGAATTTTCTAGCTCTCATATGCTGAAACTTTTTGTAAGGAGAACTATTTCGTTTTATAATAAAGAGAACTAAATTTTCGCAGTAGGAAGGAATGCATGAGATTCAAGATGGTTGTGTGGATCGGTAAGTGAGGAGTTATTTTTGTTTTAGCATGATGTACAATTTGTGAGATCGTTCTAAACTCACTAAACTATTTCTGTGTCTATGAATGATTTCATTTTCTGTTATGAATCTTATGCAATAAAATGAGTAATAAATGTTTTAAATTCACAAAGCTATCTTTGTGTTATTTTTTTGTTGTATTTATGTATGGAGAATATAATGTCTATCTGTAGGATTATGTGTGCAAACAATACAGTATATTTACTCAATTTAATATAATTTTTCTCCCTGGGGATATTTAAAGTTTAGTTTATAATATATTAGATTAAACTAGTTATTCTTTTCTTTGGGTGATTGAGGGACAAATCATTCATGTAAGGAGAGAGGTAAGACCTTGCACAACTCACTATACGGCTAACTGCTTGTGAGGTTCTTGTTTTGGAAATCAACTGTATTTAGTATATGCAGTTGCATATCATCCATAAAACATAAGAAATTACATAAATGGTGGACGAGGCCACAACCGGTAAAATAGAATTAAACATTTCTTTAATTCTACCGTAGTTGGGCCGCTAACCGGACAGATTCCTCATTCCAAACGATAAACGATCTATTTGGGAACGGTTATTGGGGAGAATCCCTATTGTTGGTGCCTGGGATTTTCTAGAAACCAACAGTTTTGGTGCTAGAAGGAGGGCCGCTAGTGCATGGATGGTAGAGGAAATCTGTTTACTCGAAAATATTCCAATGGTGATAACTCTGAAGCTATTTTTTTGAAGAACAAGTAAACCCAAAAGTAGAAACTGTAGAACACCTTTACCACATTCCTTTGGAGGTAGTCGATGACTTCAGGAGACAAACAAGGTCTTATGTGAAGAATCTTGGAGGATTGCAGAGAATCCCTGAATTAGCAAGAAGGCGAGCTCCTAGAAGAACACCCACTTACACGGAAGATTCAATTTTGGTGGGAAATTTAGAAGAATTGGTGAATTTGTCCTTACAAGAACTTGTTCAAGCACCTGATTAGTTGGTACCGGATTTTCTGGTTTTCTCTCCTTTTCAATCACCTTTGCAGTCATAGTTTCAGTCTCCACTGCAATATCCACGCAAAATCATGGTTGGGAATGCACTCTCGAATGCTAATCAGCCTAATCCACCACCAACTTGGAGAGCCAGAAATCCATTCAACCTAACTCCTCCATTGCATGCTTTGCCTCAGATTGCTGATAAATCATTGCCTAAGTTTGATCTGGGAGAAGGAATTTTTGTGGATGATCACTTGTAGAGTTTTTTCTTGGATCTTTAGATTTTAACAGTAGAGCATGAAGATGTAGTGTGTAGGCTGTTTCCACACACTTTCAAAGCTAAAACATCAGCCTAGTGTTTTTTTTTACCAGCCAATTCTATAACAAATTGGGATACTTTTGAAATATTGTTTAAAGGAAAGTTTGGTAGCCAAAGAACCACTTCTTCTTTCATGAAAGAATTTATTACTCTAAGGATGTACAAGAAAGAGAAAGTGCAGGATTTTAGTCATAGGTTTGCTGCACATTTAAATAATTTCAGTGTTCCCATAAAACCTGCTGAAGAAACTTTAATGGAATATTATACTTCAGCACTTTCCCCTGACACAAAAATGTTTGTTAAGAGGTTAGTAAATCCTTCTTTGGTAGAAAATTATGAAGAAGCCAAGAAAGTAGAGGCTAAACTTGAAAGTTTAAACAAGCAGACTACAAAATTAGATACAAGGACTTTTAGCAGTAAGAAACCTTTGTTGCTGACTAGACCCAAAGAGGAACGTTCAAGTGAATTAGAAAATGTTGTTTAAATGATACAAAACTTGTCAATCAAGATTGCTGATTTAGAAAAGGATAAAGAAGCTAGTTCATCAAGAAAAACGTTCAAACCATTCTTCAAGAAAAGAGATGAAAGTGGTCCATTCCAACCACCTATGTACAATTCTTCTGTTTTGAATTTCACTAAAGTTGGAATGGATAATTTTTGCACTTTTTAATAAGAACCCCATTCTAAGAAAAGATATCCACAATGGATAAATTCGATGACTCTGGTGATGAACCAAATTTTGGATGCTCAAATAAACAAGCCATAAGTAAAAGAAGAAAGGACAAATGAAGCAAAGGAACCACCTGAAACAACAATGGTATTATGGGACTATGCACCTATAAGATCCTAGTGAGGTTCAAATCAACTTTCAATAGTTAAAGCCACAATAAGAAGCAAGGGACCAATAATGGTTGAAAGTTTATTACTGCCTAAGATTAGGAAGATTTAGGAAAGTATGAAGAAAATTAGCAGTAATAATCAAACCCCACCTATACTTGATTTAGTCATTACAAGACAGAAAGCTCTCATGGTCAGTAATCCTGTGAAGGTTGCAGAAAATAAAGTGGAGAGTAACAAGAAAAGTTCAGCAGAAGGTTATATGGGATATGGAATAATAGAAGTTATCAAGAAAACAAAGGTCGATATTTATTTATTTGAACCGTGTAACCTAGATCAACAAATAAATAATCTCTTGGAATCCTTTGATCCACAAAACAAAAAATCCCAAGGTGATTTTCATTCAGAAGAAGAGATTAGTGAAGCTAGTATTGGGGGGGAAATCCCAAAAACTACCATTTCTACTTTCTTTTGAGATTTTCAATCACAATGTAAACAATTGTTTGGTAGATTTTGGAGCATCCTCTAATGTTATGTCTCTTTCACTATATAGAAAGATAAAGGTCCAACCAACACCTTCTTCATGTAAAATCATCCAGTTGGATAGAACCATAGTCAAGGTGGTAGGAGAAATGAAGGATGTGCTGATATGATTATTTGCAGATGAAAGGGTGTGCCAGTTTATAGACATCATGGTAGTGCACTTACTTGAAGTGTATGGTTTTATTTTGAGTAGGGATTGGTCATTAAAATTGGAAGGATACTTTGCAATGGACTGATCACACTTGTGGTTTCCTTAGAAGAACTATTAGAATCAGATCAAAGTGATGAGGGAACCACACATGAAGCATAATGTGATGCAATTGGAAGGGAAAAATGAGCCTGTAAATTTCTCACATTCAGTTTTGGGTAACTATTTCATAGAGATTGAACCTAGAAACTATCAAGCAGAAGAATCCAATAATGAATCAGACACACAGTCCGAGCTCTTTCAATTTTCACGGACTAACAATATTGATTATAATATAGTTAATTTAGTTTCTAATTTAGAGAGTAACACTAGTTCTGTAAAATTAGAAGATAAATTTTGGTTGTTATATTTTGATGGTTCTAAAACTCAGGATGTATCAAGAGCTGGTTGTATCCTGATTGATCTAGAAAAAAACAAACATTTTCTTTCTTGTAGATTAGAGTTTGAATGTATTAATAACACAACAGAATATGAAGCTTTAATCCAGGGCTTAAATAAGGCTATTGAATTCAAAGTAAGGAATCTAAAGGTTTTTGGTGATTCTGAAATAATTGTCAAACAGGTTCGAAACACAATTCATTGTCTGTCACCACACTTAAAAGGATATCAGAATGAAGTTTGGGAACTTATAACAAATTTTAATGCATTTAATATCATTTCGATTCCTAGACTACAAAATGCAGTAGCTGATTTGTTAGCTACTTTTTCTTCAAGATTAGTGCCTACTAATAATAGGTGCTCAATTGAATTGATTTTCAAGCTAGATGTACTAAAAAATATCACCAATTTAAGGGTATTCAATAACGATCCACAAATCTTGGAGTTTTTAACAAATAATGAGAATTTCAAAGACTTTGTGATTGATGACGAAGAACATCAATCCAATCTCCAAGGTGGGAACTTCATACCTAAAGGAGTCAAAACATTGGAGGGAATTTGATTTGAATAACAAGTTTAGAAAGCCAGCTAATGTCAAATCACATAGTTCATCTACGCAGTATGAGCTGGTTAATATTGGGACATAGGCTGAACCCAAGTATGTAAAGTTGGGGAAGTGTTGTTCACTGTGTGAGAGAAGTAAATTCATTGGTTTATTTCAGCAATATAAATATGTATTTTCTTGGTATTATGAATATTTAAAGACTTGCGATACTTGTATCGTCCAACATGTCATTCCTATTAAAGTGGGTGTGAAACAATTTCAACAGCCACTAAGGAAGATGCATCCCAAGCTAGAACCACTGATTCAAGGTGAAGTAAAAAAGTTACTTGATGCGAACATTATTTTCAGGGTCAGACACTCAGAGTGGGTGGCGAATTTGGTACCGGTAAGGAAAAATTCTGGTGAAATAAGACTATGTGTAGATTTCAGAAATTTGAATCGTGCCTCAGACAAGGATAATTATCCAGTCACTCCAATGGAGAAAATATTACAGATGGTTTTAGGCTCTGAATGTTTCTCCGTATTGGATGGGTTTTCAGGCTACAACTAATTCTGGGTAGTAGGACAAGATAGGCTAAATACCACATTTCATACGAAGTGGGGGACTTTTGCTTACAAAAGAATTCCTTTTGGACTCATTAATGTTGGAGAAACCTTCCAAAGGGAAATGGATATAGCTTTATGCGGTTTGATTGGCCACAATGTGGTAGTCTATTTCGATGATGTCATAGTTTTCTTGAAGAAAAGAGAAGAGCATATGTTCCATCTAAAACAAATGTTTGATCGTTGTCAGAGATATGGTATCTCTTTGAATCCTAAGAAATGTGTTTCCATAGTGTTAGAAGGAAAGATATTGGGTCACATACTTTCTAAAAAGGGGATCTCCATAGACCCAGAGAGGATAGAAGATATAGCATAGATTCCCCCACCCCACAATAATAAAATCATGATATCTTTCAAGGGGACTATAAATTTCGTGCAAAGGTTTGTGCCTAATTTTGCTTAAATAGTCAAGCCTTTGCAACAGATGGTTAAGCAAAGTGTACAGTTTAAATGGAAAGACATAGAAAAAGGTGCATTTAAGAAAATCAAAGAAGTGATATCCCATGCACCTTCCCTCAAAAGTCATGATTTTGAGAAAGATTTTATCCTATACACTTTTTCTTCTGATAACTCACTTGTAGCAGTGCTTACACAAAGAGAAGAAAGGGGAGATGAGTACACATATTGTTCATGAGAACTAGTTTGGAAGGTGTTGAATTGAATTATCCTACTATTAATAAACATGTGTATGCAATAGAACCAAAGTGATTGTTCCTCACCCGAGGGTTAGAACTATTTTCGTGTAGAAAGAATTAGGAGAAAGGAGAGGAAATTAGGTAACATCTTTGCAAGAATATGATTTAGAATTTAAACCAACCACCATCATTAAGGGACAAGGGATTTGTAAGTTAATGGATGAAATTAAAAATAATGAACATGGGGATTGGGGGAATGAAGCTGAGTTGCATATGATTGATGTGTGTCATGTATTTACAGCCCTAGAATCTTGGTGCAGAGATCTAATATACTATCTCCAACAAGGATATTTACCTGAACAATGGAATTCTAAACAAATAAGAGCACTATTCTTGAATTCAACATCTTATTAGATAATTGATGGAGTTCTTTTCAGGAAGAACTATGATGGAGTGTTTCTGAGATGTCTTGAATAAGAGGATGGATCTAAAGTTGTTAAAGAATTGCATGATGGTCCTGCTGGGGGGCATTTTTTAGGAGACACGACTACATAAAATATATTAATGGCTCGATATTACTAGCCAATCTTGTTTAATTATTCTCATGCTTATGTAAGGAAGTGTGACACATGCTAGAGAAGCGGTGGGAGAGAAGCAAGGGAAGCTGGACCATTGCAACCAGTCATTGTTTCTAAACCATTCGAGCAATGGGGATTTGATATTATTGGAGAAATCAATCCAAACTCTTCATTGCAACACATATATATTCTCACAGCCACCGATTATTTCACAATATTGGTGGAAGAGATCCCGTTACGAAAAGTGAATGAAGATGCAGTCATAGACTTCTTACAAGACCATATTATAACTAGGTTTGGGGTTCCAATTTCCCTAGTTTTTGATAATGCATATTGCTTTTCATCAATTAAAATTACTGAGTTTTCTAATGATAAAGGAATAAAATTACATTATTCTACTAATTATTATCCACAAGGTAATGGATTAGCTGAATCAACTAACAAAAATATCATTATAATTTTAAAGAAAAATGTCATAGAAAACCAGAGAAGTTGGCATGTAGCTCTTCTAAATGCACTATGGGCTGATCAGGTCACACCCAAGAATTCCTTAGGCATGTCACCTTATAATTTAGTTTATGGAAAGGAAACTATTTTACCCCCTAACATTTTGTTGCTGCCTTCTTAATTAGCCCAAGCATCCAGAGGTTCTGGTAGTGAGGTTTTACAAGCTCGAATCAATACCTTGTTGGTTAGAAGAGTCTAGGATCAAGTCTAAAGAGAGATTTAAACTCTAGCAGGAGATTGTGAAGAAATGGTTTAACAAATGTAAGTCTGAGATTTGAAATATTTGAAAAGTGAAAGCATACTAAGTTTCAACAACTATGGATTGGCCCATTTCGGATTGCTACAAAGTTAGGCCCCTCAACGTATAAGTTATAGGATTCATAGGGGTGGGAAGAGAATATGCCTGTCAATGTTTTTTTATTATCAAACCTCACTTAACCTAGTGCCCTAGAAGTCTTTTTTACATAAATAAATCTTTTGCATTTGCTTCGATTTCTTTTAGTTATGTTTGCTTTCTTTCTGCTGATTTGCTTTTGATTTATGCTAGTTTTTATTTGCTTTATTTTGGTTTTATTGCAAATAAACCATCTCAACTTTTCATGCTTGGGGAACATTGGAATTTGGACAAACTGCCAATTTTTAAACCAAATAACTGCTCATTGATTTATCTATGACAAAATTTAATCATGACAAGATTCTTTAAATTGATAGACTATTGAAGGGAAGTTATTTTAAGAACACATTGAAGTCCTACTTTAAACCCTGTTAAATAAATGAGGTAGGAGAGGTCTAGAATACTATTTTGAGGCTCCATCCACCTCACATGAATATCTATCCTAGGAATCTTGCAGCAAAGGACCCACATAAAAGGACGCATGACGAACATGTGTATGGTATTCAAAATAATCCCATACCACAAATTAAATCCAAAAGGCTTAAAGAGTCAAAATTTCATAGAAAGAAAGTATATCTCAAAAGGATAGAATGAAAACATGAATCAGTAAAATGATTTGATTGCTCAAAGGTTCTTCTTCATCTATGAGCTGAAACAAATTATCACTCACACAAAAGGACACTATGGATGGAAGAACCTAAATCAAATCTCAAATGCAAAAGAAGCAATCCAAGAAGACCCAAAAGAAAAAAGTTTGAAAGCATAAAAAAAATGCGAAGGCATGGGAATGATGAACAAACAAACACACTTGTCCACACTATATTACGATTCTGTGGTGTCTCAACCAAAAGAAACCAAATGCAGAGGTAAATGAATCTCATATTTTGGCCTCAGAAGAGTTATCGGTACTTTGAAAACTCGGTTACCTTACCCTATTGGACTACAATCAATAATAATTTTTGAATATTACATTCATAGAAAGGTCTGGATTTTTAATTAAAGCTTGAAAAGAATTCGGATGAGTTGGTTTAACAGAATTCCATAATGCAATTTTGGGATTCAAAAGATGGTTTTTTCCAGAGATTTGTGTTCACCAGGCGGTCGCCAATTGTTGCTGTTGTAACCACTACCCCAATTTTTTTTAGGGACCCACTTTAACATCTTAGATTTTGGTTTACATAGACTTTTCCTTCCCTTTGAAAGCTATCATTCATGACTTGGTTTCACCCTGAGTAATCTCAAAAAGTTTTGTTTTTTGAACTAAGTAAGGAAATTTTTTTGACCCGACGTATCAGAAAAATTTCCATGTTTTCATCGACACAATGGACTTTGTATGATTTTCCTTTCGATGTTTTGTTATTCAATTTTACGATGATATTTGGTCCGCTGTGTTGGAATCTTCCTAATATTTTTGTCGATACAATGAAAATATTTTTTTGCTTTCAATCCGACGCTTTGCAGTGTTTTTATGAGTTTGATTGATCCACACTTCAGGAGTATTTTTGTCATTTTGTTAACATAGGGGTTACCTTTTGGTTTTTGATTCGATATCCTACCAACCTATTGTGTGATTTTGTGTTGCGGGTTTTTTTCAACCTTTGACAAAAAAGTGTTTGAGTTCTAGCTGCAACTAGCTGTAAAACTCTTGCCTTTGTAGTCGACGTCCTCCATCAAGTTGCTTTAGATGGGGAGAGACGGTAGCAGCGACTACGTTTCCTTATTGGAACCGATGCTAGTTGTCATTTAAGTGTTATTGCTATTGATTGTGTGTTGCGTGAAAGCGTCGGGACGGTCATGCAAATAATTGGGCTGCAAAATTCTCATGGAGAATGCCGATAGTTGCGACAAGGATGTTGTTTGCAGAGCTGTCACGGTCGCATATTTTTCTCTCACCCTAGCCGATACAGTTTTTTCCAATGATGTCTTAGGCATGGGCACCAAACATTGTTCTACCTTGTGCATGCAACTTTACTACCCAACCTATTGATTTTAATGTGTCGACATTGTTTCTTTATATAGCCATTGGGGTTTAATTTGGGTCGATTGCGGTTTTAGGCGTTACAGGTTGTTGAAGACTATAGAGAACATTGTTCTAAGTTGCACCTACCAAGGATTTCCATCTAGAGCCTATGGATTTTTGGGAATCACACTCTCAACCAACTGGTGAACTTTCCTTTCCAGGTAGGATACAGTCCAGTCATGACTTGTTGTGGTTTTGTTCTTTTGTCTTCACGGTTTAATATTTTCGAGAATTTAGGTTTTGTCTGTTTTGAAGTTAGGGTTGTCGTGGTTTCCACCATTTTTTAAAGCTTTTCCCTCATTCCCTTTGTCCATTTTAAGCATTTTACTAGGTCATTCATTGGTTAACCTAGCTCATAGTTGGTCGTGTTTTTTCCTTCTAAAGGCTCCCAGTCTGATCCTGCCCAAGACCGCTCTGATTGTTTAGGCATGGGTGACTCAAGGCTTCTGCTATGTAATGATGGGAGTGAGAGGGTCTGAGCTTTTCCCTAGACCTCCATAACCAATTTTTTTTTCTGTGGGTACAGGGGTGTGCGAATCCCAAAAAGAAGGTTGTGGTTTCTTCGGTTTCTAAACCTAGGTTTCCCAACGAGGAGTGTTGGCCCTAGTAGCCGACACCATGGCATCAACATTTTCTATGGTTTGTTTCTCTGTGGGTCTTTAATGTTTTCATACATAAGGTTTGGAATGATGTTTTTTATCAACGCTTGACTTTGGATGCTGGATGAACTCTCAGCATGACATTTTGAACTTGCATACGGACTAGGTGTAGTCACTCGGTTTTGAAAATACTTTAGGTTTGGTTTTTTTTGGTAGTGCAGCTGGGTTTACATGCATAGTTTATTTCTCATAGCTAAATATGATATGGTAAATAATATATTGGTGAAGCTTGTTCTATGAATAAATGGTTTGTCCACAAGATATAGCTCCTATAGTATTTATTAAGTTTTCTTATATTCATGAATGCATGTGGTTTCTAATAATAGGAATACTAAGAAATGTTTTGTTTTCTACAGGCTCAGTTTGAATTTGATACCATGCCTAAGAAAGGAAAGAAGAGAGCCAAATTTGCAGATGAAGAATCATATGTAGAATTAACTACTCGACTGGAAAGAATATACAAGGACACTAAATCTGTCACCAGGGCTGAGCTTGAATTTATGTGGGGTAAGATTTTTCATATGCTTCGGGATCAAAAAGTTCTAGACGCAAGCTTGGAGGATCTAACCCTGTTTCACAACATACTGAGATCAGGAATTACAAGAGCACTCACACGACCTGAGCTCTTTCCTTACTCTGAGGTTATTGGATGTATTTTGTCTAAGGTTGATGTGAAAGGGATGATCATGTACAATGTTGAAGATAAAGGATTTTCCTCTTTCACTCCTACATTCATAGCTAAAGCTTACAATTTTCCAGTTTTAGAATTTAGCATGAACAATGATTGGCAAAATAGAATGACTATTGATTACATTGTATGCGTGAAGATGATGACAATGGAACGAAAGTCCTTCCGACAAAGGGCATCTGGGGAATATGAGACTGCCAGTCTGTGCACCCCATATAGGATTGTAGCCCTAATGCTGAAAAGGATATTCGATAGTGTTGATGGAAGATTTTACAAGATTGGGTGGATACCACTAATGTACCATGTAACCATGGAGGGGACTATGTTCAATTGGGCAGATATCATAGCTAATAGTTTGTCCTCCCATATAACTGCAACACATGAAGGATTGCACCGAAGGAAGTCTGAGTTTTAAATGGGATCCTTTCTGATTGAATGTATACTCTGTTTACATCCATTTGAGAATATAAATTGTAGTTGGAAGGAAGGAAAAGCACCCATATATGCAGCATACCATATTTTATGGGCTCACAAATATCACAACTTTTACAAGCTCATTTGTGAGGAGTTTTTAATGCCCCTTTACTAGTTAATTTTCCTGGGAGAATTTAAATGCTCGTCTGAGGGTGCTTAGGACATGATAATGGATTATGGAGAGTATTTATTTTCTGAAGAAGGCACCTACTTGAGGATGTATTGGGGAACCAAAGCCCCTTCACTAATTCCCAAGTATGCCATTGATTATGTGGTACATAAAGAAGCAGCAAGGCGACTTTTCTTAGATGGTTTTGGGAGTTATTTGTTTGATATGAAGAAGGTTGTTTTCCCTCCGATGACATTTTATGTCCGTAATTATAATTTTTCCAAGGTTAAAAGCGCACCATATTTTGTGAAAGATCTGGAAATATTCCATTTTGGTGAAAAGAGCTTTCAGAAAAATGATGCTCAGGGTAAGGTGGTTGCACATCGTGCACTTGTAAAAGTAAACTTTGAGTAATCTAATCATTTCAACAAGGAAGAAGAATGGCATCATAATTCTTGTAATGTGACTACTCTAAACAAACGTCTTAATAAGAACATCATAGTCATAGGAAACAAAGGTAGTAGCAGCTGTACCTATGAACTTAAACGACAAGAGGAAGAAGCTGCACAGAGGGAAAAGGAAGAAACAACATGAATATTAATAGAAGGTGTCAGGAAATTGTTGGTAGAAGAAGCTTCTAGAGAAAGGGAAGAAGAAGCTTCTAGAAAAAAGGATGAGGAATAAAGAACACAGGAAGAGTTAGCTGAGTAGGAAAAAGAAGAAGCAGATAAGATAGCTCAGGATTTGAGGAAAAAGGAGAAAGAAGATTAGGATAGTGAAAATCAAGAGAAAAATATTTCTCAAGATAATCCAGAATGTTTCCCTTCCACATTAGGAGATATATTGACAGAAGGTCACCTCCCTATGGTTGAGTTAGGGTTGGTACCTTTCACTTCGTCAAAGTAGCATGAGGTTGCAAGTTTGGATAATGTATTCTTTGACCCCAAGTGAAAATAAATTGTATGGAGATCCAAGAAGAAATTGAAAATAGGTACCCAGCCTGAGGTTACCATGGTGATGAGGAAAAATGTTGTAAAGAATGTAGAGGAGGATCCAGAGTAGATGGCCTCAATTGGCATTGCAACTGTACAGGAGAATTGTTATAATGTTAGTAAGCTGGAAGGAGCAGTTGACCAATATAAAGATAAAATGGCACAAATGAAGGAGACCTTGAGGAAGGAGCAAGGAGTAGGCCAAGAGACAAAGAGGAAGTATGATGCCACCCTTTTGAATTTAGAGAGGTTAAACGAGGCCTATAATATCCTGGAAGCATAGAAGGATGCCTTGGTATTGTTAAATACCATTATCAGCAGATAAAATAAGGACTTAGAAAGAAAATTTTTAGAGGTGTAAACGTAAAGGGCCACATCTAATACTCAAACTGAGGAGTTAAGAGCCCAAGTGGCAGAGATGGAGACACAAAAAAGTTCTTTGGAGACTCTGTTAAAAGAAACAAATGAGCGGAAAATGGATATCACACTGCTCTGTGAGCACACCCTCTTGCTCGGGAGGAAAATTTACCAAGTGTAGTTAAAAATTATAAAGGAAGTCTACAAGGTTAAGCAAGTCGAGAGCATATTACAAGAGATCTCAGTTTTATCGAATGAATTCAAGACAAGAACTCAAGAAATTATGGAAGTCCTCCAGGGTCAACTAACTTGCTTGGAGACCAATACATAACTCTCAGCACATGAACCTCGAAAGAGTATAGAGAATGTGCATATTGAGCATGAACTCATGGATTTCAGCAGTAAGGCTGCTACAAAACTGACAGGTGTAGTTGGAAAAACATTGGATAAGTGCACGGAATTTTATAAAAGAGTGTTGACCATGCATAATAGATGTCATACATCCTTAACCAAGGGACTTCAGGAATTTCTAGGACACGAAGAACACCTGAAGTACCTTCATGGTAAGCTGCAAGAATATGAACTCATCATATAACGTGTTAAAGGAAAGGATAATTGTAGGGGCGAATTTTATCCTAGTGGGCTATTTTTCCATGTTTTTCTGCCAAAAAAGATTCGCCATTTAGCAATTTTTGAAGCCCTATTTCGCCCAATTTTGATGGGGTAAAAATTTTTCACCCTAAAAATCGCCAAATTATTATATAAATGATATAAAATCATTGGAAATTAAAATATTTTTTGAAAAATATCGCCAATCATTTTATAGTTGGCGTTTTAAGAATTGGTAATATTCGCCAACATTTATATACTTTTAAATAAGTATGGTTCCTTAAAATCATCCTTGGTTAAAGGCTTAAATGAGAAGATAGTAAAGAGTTTGGTTGCACAAGCTACAGTCAGAAATTGCTTGTTGGAGGACCAGCTTAGAGTCACTCCTTAGAGGGTAGCAGAGATAAAATCGTAGCTGGTTGTGCATCAAGTATCAGTCAGAATACTAGAGCCTATGGATTTCAGGACAATAGCGGAGGATGTAGCTACATGGAAGCAATTCGTGGATGGATTGGCTGGTTCCACCTAGGCTGTTTTTTTTATTCACATATGGAGAATTTTATGTAATATTTTGTATTTATTCCTTTTTCCTAGTGAGCACAGTAGAGGACAAAATTTTTGTAATCAAAGAGTTGGGGAAGCCCAAAGGGCATGGATAACCAAAAGTCATTTTGTAAGTGTATAAGTAAAGGTAGAGTAGAATAGAGAGGGGACTTTTTCTAGCTCTCATATGCTGAAATTTTTTGTAAGGAGAACTATTTCTTTTTATAATAAAGAGACCTGAATTTTCGGTGGAGGAAGGACTGTTTGAGATTCAAGATGGTTGTGTGGATCGCTGAATGAGGAATTATTTTTGTTTTGGCATGTTGTACAATTTGTGAGGTTGTTCTGAACTCATTGAACTATTTCTGCTTTTATAAATGATTTCATTTTCTTTTAGGAATCTTATGCAATAAAGTGAGTAATAAATGTTTTAACTTCACAGAGCTATCTTTTTGTTATTTTTCTATTGTATTTATGTATGGATAATCTAATGGATATTTGTAGGATTCTATGTGCAAAAAATACAATATATTTACTCATTTCAATATAATTTTGCTCACTAGGGATAGTTAGATTTAGTTTATAATACATTAGGTTAAACTAGTTGTTATTTGCTTTGGGTGATTGAGGGACAATTGATTCATGTAAGGTGAGAGGTAAGACCCCGCACATCTCACTATGCGGCTAACTGCTTGTAAGATTCTTGTTTTGGCAATTACCTGCATTTAGTATAGGCACTTGCATATAATTCATAAAACATAAAAAGTTACATAAACAATGGACAAGGCTACAACCGGTAAAATTTACTTAAACATTTTTTTAATTCTTCGGTAGTCGGGCCGCTAACCAGATGAATTCCGCATTCCAAATAATAAACGATCTATTTGGAAATGATTATCGGGGAGAATCCCTATTGTCAGTACTTGGGATTTTCTACGCATCAACATAAGGTTATTGGTAATAGAACTATGCAGAGGGGTTTGCGATGGCTATTAATTTGGGGATGTCCATGATAGTATTTGGAGTGGAAAGGATTGAACAACTCAAACTTTATTTCAACCCAAATCTTATATGAACTGGAGAAAAGAATTCTTAGGAATATTCAAGCATTGTTGGCTTTTGGAAATTACACAAAATCCATTAAATATCCATACATCATAATAATGAAAAAGACACATATTACCATCATACCTTAACACATTAGTGTAGAGATATTGAACACATGACTGCTCTATTGCCATGTTTAATTTTGTAGTAGGATTTTAACTAGTACAAGATGAAGACAATTTTCTTTATAGCAATAAAGAGTAACAAAAACTAGTTAGAAATATTACTTGTGCTTTCTTGATGAGCTTCTCCTCATCCTCCTTGACAATATTTGAAAAGGAAAATGGTTTTGATGGGTTTTTATTTGTTATAATTTGCACTAGAATAGTAATTATGTTCACTAGCATTTTTTACTACAAATTTCAATGACCTAAGTGTCTGATTTTCCTAAGGGTTTTCTAAACTAAATGGCCCTGTATGATTGGTCAATTTTATTTTTCTCAGTAAGGTTGGCTCAAGTAGGAAGTTGTTAATGTGTATTTGCCCCATTTGGGGGTTCGAGTGGTCTCATATCTCCAGTTTCATTCATTATTCAAAGCTACAATATTTCATCTAAGATTTAGATCTTGATCCTTTAGTCATTAACCATGAAAGATGTTAGCGCGAGCCATTACTGAAGTGATTGCAAGTTTCTATAGTAATTTAGATCTAGGATATTTTGTTTTATGTTCATATCATTTATGTTTATCTAATAGGGGAATTTCGAATTCAATATAACAATCGTGTCAATATCAATAGAACAATTTTCTGAAATATCTTTTCCCATGTAAGCATAGAATTGATTAGAGATGTTGTAACTTCTTTATAAGCCTAGAAATATATCCTTCATAATTTCTCTTATTTGTTTTCCCTTCATTTCTCTAATATTTTCTCTTGTCCTCTTTCATCATTGTTTTTTTAATTATTTAATTCCCCTCAACATATTTTTCCTCTAAGATGAAACTTGGGTGCCTAATGGATTTATGTTTGAGCTATAAGATTTGAAGTGGGTTTAAACATCAATAAACTTGACAACAACAATAACCACATGAGTGTAGCAAGTAATCTCGGACCTCATCTAAATATTTCCTAACTTGTGCATAGAGTTTTTAAAATTTGATGTAGTATCACAATTGATTTACGATATTGGGAAACCCTAGGTTTGTATATGCAAGCGAATTAGATGTGAAAAACCTATATACTATTTAGACAGTGATTGTGTTACAATGAAAACCATTAAAAAATGACAACAAGGAACCTAACATTTTCAACCAACAAAACATTTTTGCCATGTTTTTGGACTTATGAGAATATTTGATCATTTCTATTAGCAATTCAAGCAAGGAAAAATAAAAGGGAACAAACAATGGTCCAAGTTGACCAAGTATGGAATAAAAATCAAATTAATAGAATAAAAATAGGTATGAGAATTAGGAATATGTTACCGATACTTATAATTTCTTGGTACAACTTACTTTGATTTGTGGATATTGGCATTGTCTTCTTTTTATTTACCTTTCAAAACATCTTTCAACATACTACAAATATTTTGCTATTGCAATAATTTCATGTTACGAACCATCAAATAAAGATTTGCATGTTTATGAAAATAACAAAATGAATCTAAAAAAATACAGTTCGAGTATTTTTTCTCAATCAATAAAAACAACATTAATACTGAACATTTTACATTTGATGAACATTTTTAATTCAACGATGTAAATTACAATAACATTCGAGTAAAATAATTGGTAATAAGAGATCACCTGAGGAAACATGGAGAAACAAAACACTATGTATATAAGGTCATCAATCACATCAAAACGCCAATTTTTCCTCTGAAATATGAAAATGTTGCCCAAGGCTATCTGTAACAAGTTCCAATCGATGAGTGAAATAGCAATAGTAAAATTTAAACACTACAATTATAGAAATAACCACGGGAAATGCATAATTCCTTACCATTCATTGAGATCCTCTTTGTTTCAAAAATAATTTAATATTCTCTACTAAATAGTGCCAACCACGTGAATGTGGAAGCTCTTATGGTTGCTCCCCCCCTCACATCACTCTCAATTCCCCAAACCCAATGCATCTACTTGTAAAAAAAAAATTAGTGCAAATTCATTAATTCAATAGTTGAAAAAAACATTCATTAAAACATTCAATCATTCAATAACCGATAAAACCATTCATTAAAGCATTCATTCATTAAATAGGGTAAAAACCGTGCACGACATTGCATTATAAAAAAGAATTACTCAAAATTTCTTTAGCCACTTCTTTTTTACTTTTCTTTTTTTTACAAAATGAACAAGAAGCATGTCTTTTGGAATTTATCGTTTGGTTCCTAGTGATTCATCAACTTGTCCTGATGTATCCCTAGTAGATTGATCACCACTTGGATCTTGTGGAAATGGGATCAGAATTGCTGCAATAATGTGAAAATGTTGCATTAATTTATTTTTGTTTTTATAATTACAAGTATTTGATCATTTAAAAAAAACATTACAAAAGGTGTTTTCTTATGTGGTGTGCGTGCATCATGTTCTTCATTATCCTGTCTAGGATCAACTTGTACAATGTGACTATCTACATGCTCTATAGTTGAAATATGGAGAAGTACAATTAATGTTCACCATCTGTAATTATCTATACAAAATTGTAGCATATGAATAAATTCATTACCGAGAATGAAAGCATGAACTTCGACTAGTTATTTTCCATCATCGACATTAAGGGGATCATTGCTTTCCTGCTCAAAACAAAATAAATGTTTTATGTTAATTGTTTATAACAAATAGATTCCATGACAATTAATAAATTTTCATTAAACTATATAGATTTTATATACCTATGCACCAAATGGATCACCACAAGACCGTGTATTCCCAAACAAGCTTTTTCCACGTTCAACAATAGCTTTGAAGCAGTGCTGGAAACCAAGTTTCGAGTCTTCATGAGTGGGAACTTCTTTGAATCAGTCGGCCTACATATTTGCATAGCGTCATTAATTTTACAGTTTTCGCTAGATTAAAACGAAAATAATTTTCAATTTATTATTTGGACGCATTATTGGGTTTTCGATACTTACAATTCATACCGCTGAATTCGAATAAGCACTAGGCCCAATATTGTGCTGACCAATTTTTTTCAGTCTTGCCTTTGTGGCCTTTGATGTGTCTGATATCCTAATCAAGTGTTGAATTACTTTAGATGTTCCAAATTTGATAGTAAAATTAATAATAATAAGGGTTAGCATTACATTGTGGAAAGTATTGCATACTTCCCTGTGTTTGATGGTATCAAGTTCTTGCTTTTCTCAGAGCCCTCTCTTTCCCATCTTCCACTAGGGATTTCCACTCCCTTGATGGAATCATCAGAGGGAGCTCATACGTAGGGTTCCTTTCTAGGTGAACCCTATATTGGTCTTAAACATTCTTCATATGTTGTCCAACCTTCTTTAGGACCTTTGTTGTATCGAAGGTATCATTTTCGAACATGCCAACCAACCGATTAGTCAGCTCATCCTTTAAATTTTTTATCTGTCTGTCCCACCTTGTGCGGATGGTAGGCCCGAATATCTCCAAGGTCAAATCATTTAGATTCTTATAAAAAACATCATTTCCTACAAAACACGCATGCCATCATTAGTTAAAAAAGGTTTTATCAGTATATTACAATCAAATTATAAAAACTAAATTGAACAATGTATAATTACCTGGAATCTTCTCTATCTTTATTGGAACGAGTTCCTTGTTCACTAAAAGTGTTTTCTATATTGAACAGATGCTAGTGACATGGGAAGATCTAGGAAATGTTTCTTCAGCATCAACATTACTATGAGGCTCTGCATCCACCCCTTCTTCTGCACGATCTGGTGTGCATTGGTCAGCACCACCTGCACTCTCTAATAGCCTCAGGAATATTGTAGAACGTGTTTCCGACTGTTTAATCGACAACACGGGTGCAGTATGTGGTGTATGTGGGATCATTTGCTCATTGGTCCCAACACCGCCTTCACTACTAGTGTGTGGTTGTAGAAAATCCTGTAAATAAAAACCATTCAATTATAAGTTCACTATCATCTAAAAGTAAAAATTATAAATTTCTAAGTGAATTAATATTATGATTCAATATGTCACAACTTACATTCAAGGCTTGATATCTCTTTAGCAACACTTCAACCTTTTCTTTTATCTCGTCTGTCTATGGAATAATGAATAGCAGACAAAGGATATCTACATTAATTTTTTTCAAGGTCTTCTTTATCACCTTAATCAGGTCTAGAGAAGAACCAATGCCAACATCGTTCAACAACTCATTCACATCAAAATCTATGTATTGATGTGTTATTGTTTCATAAATCGAATAATTGGTCTGCAACAAAAATATATAAAACATTACTTACGTGTTGAAGTAATAGATTGAGAAAAAAAATTATATTAACAAAACATATCTATCAAGATAGATTCATATAATTACATCTAGGTTTACCTGATTCTTGGATGACAATGTGGTCTGATCAATAGTCGAGGACTTTCCTTGATCATCCACTTGCAAAAAAAAGTAGACAACATTATCATAATGAAAGAAATTATACAAACGAAAAAATACATAACAAAATAAACATTATGCTACATTTTATATATGTGTACAAATTTGAATTATTTAAATTGTAGAATTAAATTCAGGTTTACTTGTTGCCCCGAGGCTGTTGTCGTCTGGTCAACAGCTGGGTAGCTTCCTCGATCAACAGTCTGTATCAAATATAGGTAAGATTATATAAATCAAATGAATATACTCTTGAAAAAACATAAAAATAGAACTATTTGTACATATTAAATTTGTGCAATGGCATCGATATATACCTATTGCCTCGAGGCAGGTCTGGTAACATCTACTGTGAGGGAGGTTTCCCTGTCAGAACCCTGCATCAGAAACATAAAAAAAAATTACCTAACGAAACCAAAATACTCACTACAAAAATATAATAATATAACATTTTGACATATACATGTTGCCTCGAGGATGGTGTACTCCTCTCACCAGCTCCTGCGGTGATGCACCCTCGATCACCTCCTTGTGAAGTAAACATAGAAAAATTAATAAAAATTATAACTATCTACTAATGAAAAATCCTAAATATGTTAAAGTAATTAATAAAAGGTTGGGTAAATTGTTGGATGTATCACATCCATAGTAACTGTGTTTGTATCTACTCAATTCAAATTGTAATTAATAAGCTTCTCTTCCCTTACAGCTATTAATTTAATGGAATATACAAATACACAGTTTCCTTCATGCCTCTCAAATATGTAGTTAGGTTTCTTAGGTTTATACCCTAGTTATGTACTGTCTATAAACCCCACAATATTCCCAGTTGTCTTTGGCCTTCCATCAATATACAACGTACATTGCTCCTTTATTTTGATCTTTTTCTTTAGTTGTAAATAATTTGCTGAAAACCCATATATATGCATACTTCATGTATATTGGACCAGGTGCATCCAATCTTTGTAGTTGTAAGAGGGTCCAACATACTCCATTAATTCTGTACATCTGTCATAACTGACCTTTATGCAATCCATGCAAAAACCACAATCCATGTAACAACGATGGTGAAATTATATATATCCTCTCATTCGCAAAAAAATATGTGTTGACTTTAGGAATATCCCTATGTGCCCATTTTTTAATTAGATGTTTGTACCTTAAGGGCATCTCGATGTCGCATATTCTCTCATCATCATAGGAACATGACCCCCCTCCTACAAGAAAAAAATCCATGTGTTTATTGAATTCTCTTTTGATATTCTTACATCTACTTGGTCTAGCCCTTGTAGACCTATTGGATGTCCCACTTTCCTATATCCTTCCCAAATTCCCCTCGCTCGAGGAAGATAGGTCTGACAAATACCTATTTGGTTCTACCTACACAACGACTGAAAAAAAACTTGGAAAATAAGAGAAAAATACCATCATGTAAAAGGAAACCTCCAACCGATACCAATTTAAGCAAGAAAAGGATGCACAAGACAAGATGGATAAATAAACAATATATTTAGTAAAAAAAGACCATCAACCAGTCCCATCAATCAAATAATCACCAAAAACAAAATTAATAGTCTGGAATCCATCGTTCAACAACAACAAACATTACCAAAATAGTATACTTACCAAGGATTGTTACATTCGACAACCACAACAATTCCTATAGACACTAAAACAAACCAACATCCTTTTGATATTGTGTGCTCAAACTGTCCACACAACAATACAAAAAATTCATATAGTAACTAGCTCCACCTTGAGCATACAACAATTTTGGATGATGAAACTATCACCTCCAATGGCATACCCATCACCTAGATAAATTTTGCTACCTTCTTAACTCCATCAACCTCAAATTCTAATGTCACTGACATGCAAGAGTATGCCACATAAATAAAAAAGAGTATGCAAGAGAACAAAAAAAATACCACTCCATTAGACACAATGGTTCACTAAGAGGGGGGTGAATCAGTGAGCTTACACTTATTCAAACTCTAAATCTTATATAATCATTTCATATTCACTTCAATATCATATTCACCAATAGACTATGTTTCAATAAACAATTTACCATAAGTCATTGATCAAATAAAACACGTTCTCAACAACACCATGCAAGAGACACAAGATATAGTTTTGTAATCTTTTATAATTGTTCAAACAACTACAATCGTGAGGTAATTGAACACCTACTGAATCAAACACACCTACTTATATTCCAAGATTTAGCTTGGTATTTTCTTAGATCCAACTATGAAAAAAGGCATAAGGTATAAGGATCTTCAAATAATCATATCATCAAGTGGTATACTATACCAACTTCACCAACATCCCACTAGCCATCTTACCACAATAATGATTATCACGGGTTTCAATTGTGCATCGTAGGTTCCACGTACTCCATTAAGCAAGGATTCTTTTACATAAGAGCTTAAAGATATATTAAAAGTACTTTTCAAAGAGAAGGACCAAGAAAGGGCTTCTCATTATTTGTGGAATATTAGGGCTTCCATAAGCGAGGGTAAGAGGCTTCATAATGCCATTAAAACACAATTGACCACATAATGGGTCATTTGGCTCATTAGGTGTTCCAATGGCTCCAATTCCCACATCCAAGGTTATTCATGACATGCCATGTCATTTTCCTTTTTTTTCTTGATATGTAATCACTTCAACCTTTGTCATTAGTGGCTTGTCATCAATGACAACCATATTCAACAAACTCCCCCTTTTTCATTGATGGAAACTATCTTCCAATATTCAATTTATCCACCCCTTTGACATTAATGACAAGGGGTCAAATACATGTCCACTAAGGACTTCAAAATGACTAATAAAAAACAAACTTGGATGCTTGAATACTCTCCCCCTTGCATTTAGATCAGTTTCTCCCCTTGATATGTTGGTATTCTGTTCATTATTGTTTTCAATAGACTACAATGTTTCTTGATTGGTTGAATTGTTTGCTCCCCCTTATTAACATGCATCTTTGTTGATGAGAAAGGTTGTCATTGATGAGAAACCATTAGTCGCAAAGGAGAGTTCAAGACATATAAAATGAAACAAAATTAAAGGATGAAAAGCATGAAGAAAAGAATGTATAAGCTTCAGATACAAGTGAAGGTAAGCACTCTTAAATAGATGAAAATTATGAGTGTAATGATGATGCAGTTATACTTACAGAAGATGAACAATAAATGTTGTTGAAAGCTAATGATGCATTTACAAGAACATTGTTGGATATTGATCTTAAATTCAATCCAATACTCAAGAAGAAAATTTTGAGATCATTTCAAAAATACAAAGACAAGACAAAATCTTTGTTCATGAGAATGAAACTTAAGAACAAAGGTTTCGAAGATGATCTAGAAGACCAAAACTATGAAATTGGAATATTAAAGTCTAATTTAGCAAGAGAATAAGATAAGATTGATAAAATCCCTACGAAGCTTGAAGAGATAAGAAGAGTTAATGTTGGCTTGAATACTCAGTTCGAAGAAGCCAATAGAATAGAAGATGTTTTGAAGCTTCGGCTGGAAGAAAATGAAAAGAAAAATCAGAATCTTGAAATGGAAATCGTTGGTCTTAAAAATAAAATTGAGAAGTCAAAATCTCAAGTAATGTTCAATGAAATCCCATCCATCTTGGATGAAATTATAAACTGTCAAAGGTCTCCATTTGACACATATGGCCTTGGGTACACAAAGGAAGATGACAAAATTAGAGAAGTCAACTAGTCCCCCAAGACTACTGAAGGTGGATACACATATCTCAATGAAGAGAGAAAAGCTCCCAATGCACCTGCAAAAGAGAACAAAATTTTCGAAAGATCAAGTATGCATCAAGAAACTAGGCTCAATATTCAAAGAAATCTAAGAAGAGAAGTATCTCCAAGATGGAAACAAAGTCCCAGGTATGAAAATGGATTTAATGGTTATTGCAATTCTTGCAATGATTTTGGTGATAGGGAAATGGATTGTACATTCCAAGGAAGAAAACGTACTCGAATTCGAAGTGATCAAATGAGATGTTGGGCATGTGATTGTCTTGGACATGTGGCTGCCAATTGTCACACATTGAGATGATTCACTTCTAGTGGTGTTGGACATAAAGCGCAAGTTTGCACGAGTCCAAGAAGACAATTCATGAGAAGAATAACATACAACTCATCAAATTATTCCTGGAAAAAGGATGACCCAAACAGTTTTGAAAGAGAAAGGAGAAATGATCTCAGTCAAGAACGCTCTAAGGTATGGGTGAAGACAAATATTTTGTTAAATTTGAATTAAGTAGATCAGTGTACAAATGAAGATGGCTTCCATATGGAAATATATACTTGAATTATTCTAAATAATTTCAGAATACCATGAGTTCATCATTGGAGAATGAACTCAAATGGAAAATAATGGCTCTCCAAGGAAAAATCAGGTCCAAAAATCGTGGTTGAATTAGAAAACTAATGGAGTTTAATAAGTGATGAATTTGGCATGTTGATAGAGGGACTAGTATGAACACAAATGCATGCTTACCTTTTATGAATGTACTACATGACTATTTGAAGATATGGGAGATGCTTGCAGAAGCTAAATAATTCTTTTAAAATGCACACAAGGGTATAAATTTTTTTATCATGCATGTAATGACTACAATACTTGGAGAGAAGTGCAAAATATGAGGAATAAAATGCACACAGGCTCTTCATGATATGCCCACTGCTCACTCAGAAATACATTGAATCATGAGAATGACCACAAGCAATAAGAAAGTGTCCACATTTGGAATGAAACTATCAAATATGGCATGAATTTGAGTTATGTAATGAAAATATCCATGTCAAATCCCCTCCTGCCTTGGAGGAGAACCCAACTGCTAATCCTTGCTCTGATACCACAATGGAGCATACCCGCTACACTGATATCCCACGATGTCCATGTACTCGGTGCCCATACACCTGACTGATATGTAGAATAATTTAAAACTTGTTAATTCTCTCTCTTTAACATAGTCATGGGTCATGTAACATTATTTAACATTCATTCTTAGGTTTAGAACCCACTGTAACAGTTGTTTCGCCCTTGACAGATCCACTCTGTAATTGGAAGGGTCATCTCTGCACTGAACCTGTCCTTTTCGCACTCTTCTTTCTGCATTAGCCTTTCTGCCTTCTGCTGCAAAATTTGAGAACCAGAAATATAATGTGTGATGGAGTCATTCAACAACTTTTATGTTTCTCCTTCCTCCCTTTCTCCTTCCACTGGGGAACTCAGTAATTGGAAACATAATGTGCGACGGTGCCATTCAAACAAATTTCCACCTTCCATTGTCTACATTATATTGTAGAACCTGGAAATCAGAAACATAATGTGAGATAGAGTCATTCAAACCACTTTCTGCCTTTCGCCCTTCCTCCTTCTTCCCTTCTGCCTTTAGCCACGGAACTTGGAAATCAGACAACCCGCAAAATGATCACTTGGCCATTCAAATTTATGTCTTTTGAATTTTGGCTTTCTGCCTTCTGTCGTGGACCTCAAAAATCAGAAAAAAAAATTGCATTAACCTTTTTACCAATTTCTGTCTCCCTCCTTTCGTCTTTTGTAGGAGGATTCCTTGGTGCAAATTTTTTTTTTTCCTTAGAATCTCCAACTATTTTTTCGCTTCCATCTCCCTCTTTTCATAGATGGATTCTGTGTTATAATTCCATATGCTAAGCTAGATCATCAGCATTTCATTTCAATTTGATAACAAAAGCATATAAACAGGATCACTAAAAGAAACAATATCACAAGAAGAACATAGATTTATCCTGGGAAAACCCTAAAGGGAAAAACCTAGCAAAAGCTTCCTGAATATAGATGCCCCAAAATGATAAAAGGTAAACCAAAAGATTGATCCTCCTCCTTCGCCAGCTACTTCTCTCTCCTTCACTAATGCGCTACACAAGTGAGTGTGTGTGTTCCAAATGAGGAGCGCCACACCTCTATTTATATTCATTCATTCACTTAATAATTAATTCAGTCATGTAGGATAGAGTAATCCTAATTTAATCATGTATGCTCGAGTAACCACAACTGGGGTGCTAATGACCCACATTACAATTTGAGGGGACTTCCTCATGACTCTTATTAGTTCTTCCGATTAGAACCATCGAGGTATAAATAAATACAAGTGGTTCTCCCAGTAGGACCATCAAGGACCACAAAAGATACATATAGAATATTCTTTGAAGTTACAATATTTCAACACTCCCCCTTAACAAGAAGAGTATTCTACAACAACATCAACAACAACAATTTTAGGAGAGAGATAGAGGACATCATCAACATCATCATGGTAACACATCTATAAATCATTGGAAGCTCTTTAACATCATATAGTCTTCATCTTCAATCTTCAATGACAGAAACACTTTGACTGCTTGATTGATAACATCATCAACAACACTTTGACCTTTCAATCAGCAACAACATCTTCCGCACTTTGACCTTTCGATCAGCAACAACATCTTCAGCACTTTGACCTTTCAATCAGCAACAACATCTTCAGCACTTTGACCTTTCGATCAGCAACATAATCGTCATCATATTTTGAACTTTCGAACAGTACGTCATCATCATCACACTTTGATATTTCGATCAGTACGCCATCATCATCACACTCTGATCTTTCGATCAATACAGCATCATCATCACGCTCTGATCTTTCGATCAGTACATCATCATTATCACACTTTGATCTTTTGATTAGTAACATCATCATCATCAGCAACAACGTGCAATCCATAGCTAAAAGACAAAAAAAGTCTTTGGATCACTTTTGGACTTATAGTCTAGGGATGATGCAACCCCACCACATTCTCGACAATCAAAGTCACCGGATTGATTACGGGATAATCAATCCCTATCAATTTAGGACTAATTCCAAGGATGATGCAATCCTACCACATTCTCAACAATCGAAGTCATTGGATTGATTACAGGATAACCAGTCCCTATCACTTTAGGACTATGTCCAAGGATGATGCAATCCTACCATTTTCATGGGGACCAAAGTCTCCAGATACATTTTGAACAAAATTTCAAGGATGATGTAATCCCACCACATTCATAGGGACTGAAGCCTACAGATACATTTTGAACAGAATTTCAGAGATGATGCAATCCCACCACATTCATGGGGACCGAAGCCTCCAGATACATTTTGAATAGAAGTTCAGGGATGATGCAATCCCACCACAATCACAGGGACCGAAGCCTCCAGATACATTTTGAATAGAATTTCAGGGATGATGCAATTCCACCACATTCATGGGGACCAAAGCCTCTGGATACATTTTGAACAGAAGTTCAGGGATGATGCAATCCCACCACATTCATGGGGATTGAAGCCATAGGATCCCCAGGATGATACAATCCCTCTTCATTCTCAAGGACCTAAGTCACCAGATCCATTATGGATAGATGTCTCAAGATGATACAATCCCTCTTCATTCTCGAGGACCCAAGTCACCGGATCCACTTTGGACAGATGTAACGTCCCTGACCCTCCGACTGGTGAAGAGGATGCTACCATGGCGTTAACCATCTGGGCTACCAGCCCCATGAACATGTGAACTCATAAAAATGCTGAAATAGAATGCGTTGAAGTAAAACATACATAGATGCAATTATTTATCATACACAGCGGATGCAAACATACGTTCCTACAAGCATTCAACATGTTCATCACATTCATTAACAGAAAATATGATTGCAGAAGTAAAATGGACAAGATCACTTATCTTATGAAGAACTCGTTCCGCAACCAGCTACGATGCTGCAATGTTCCACCCAACCATAGGCCAGTGTGTTCATCAGTCTCTCAGCAACACTACCACCCCCGAGATATGCATGATTATCCAAGGAATAAGGAACAAGCAGGCTTACACATAGCCAAGGGTACACAAAACACAGCCAAGCCAACACAACTAGGTTTATCAGGCCATCAACAAGACAACCAAGCAAACATGGTCAGGTTTATCAGGCCTTCCATGAGTTGGGAAAGGCTAAATGCTAAGCCGGTGAGCCCATTATAGATCTAGGAACACCTACACTAGAACTAACCTGATTTCTAAGACGCCCGCACACACCCAACACAAGGAATCGATCCCTTATTTGCTACACAGTCCCTCAGGCCCTGCCTTCCCTTCTAGTGCTATTTAGGGGTTGTGGAGAAGAAAGCGAGCCCTCTAGCTCTGTCTGTGTAGTTTCCAAACAAACTAGGTTTATCAAGCAACCCAAGCCCCCATCCCTGCTCCCAACATAGTCCAAATACCAACCATTGCAACATGCAATTAATCAACAATTATAGCTTAACAGGGGAAAAATGACTCCTGATTCGTTCTTGGCCTTACCGTGGCCAAAACGACTCCAAAAAATATGTAGCAGCCCCAAAGCATAACATCATACACAACCAACAAATGTGGGGAACAACAGCCCGTTCTACACAACGAGGCCACTGGGGAAAACTTACATAGACCACACTGGGAAGAGAATACAACCTCCCAACCTGTGTGTGAGGGAAATTTGCACCAGATCCCGACACTGTAACGTAAGGGAGACCACAGCAAACCCATGAATCAGTCCATGAGGAAAGTATACACCCACACCATCCGCAAAATCCGTAGAGGAAAACTGCATGAGTAAAACCAGGAAAATCATGTGCATGAAAATGAACAGACAATGGAGAGGATGCGTAGTAGTCGGAAGTGCATGAGTGTTTCAGCACCGTCATGGAGAGAGTGGAGTGTCCACTGGAGTGACAACGGTGGTTTTTGCTTGCCATCCTAAGGTCAACCACGCTGGTGGAGTGTGCATGTGGGCAAGGACTGACAATCCTGCCACCCCCACTCCCAAACAATAATTGCCTCAACTACTCAGCATCAGTTTTTAATGGTGGTGGTTGGGTAAAACAAGGAAAGATGGGAAAATCAAAACAAGGTGGTGACACATGGATTTTCTCTCATGGCTCAAGGTTTGACAGTCCCCCACCCTTATCCTTGTGAAAATCACGCCCCTTCTCAATTTAGCTTCCATGAACGTAGCTAGTTGGGGTTCATTTAATGAAAGATGCATATTTACCTGATGACAAAACTCAATAGGCATGCCGCATGCCCCAATATAGCATTGGTGACAATTTCAATCCGAAACATAGCATAACCAATTGATGGTGGGGCCTTAGCCTTTAGCTCCGCACCATGATTATTTACAATATATACATCATATACATCTAATGCAACGAGTTCAAAACTAGGGTGTTACATTCCCCTCCCCCTTCAATAGAACTGTCCTTAGTGCTTTACAAAATTGAACAAAATGCCACACTCATATCCCCTCAGTGTTCTGTAGAATTGAAAAAAAACAGATGTGCGAAACGCATGGCATCCTCCAGCTCCCATGTAGCCTCTTCAGGTTCGTAGTGCTCCCATTGCACCTTTACCTGACCTATGGCCCGATTCCGGAGCATTGTGACCTTCCTATCGAGGATGCGCATTGGCTCAGTTCAAAAATCTCCCTTGGGTTCCACCTGAATCACATCCCAATTTATCACATGGTTAGGATCATGTACATATCTCTTAGGAAAAGAAACATGAAAAACATTATGATCTCTAGTGCTAGCAGGAAATGCAAGCCTATATGTAGCTAGCCCTATTCTTTCAAGCACTTTAAATGGCCCACAATATCTTGGTGATAACTTGGCACAACTTCCAAGCTTCAAGGAACTCTTCCTTGCCCTCATTCTTGAGGACATGTACTATGGCTACAAGCTCTAGATCATGAGTGGCATAGTTCTTCTCATGCTCCTTCAGCTTTCTTGACTCATAACATATCACGTGGTTGTCCTGCATAAGGACTCCTCTAAGCCCTTGTCTGCATGCATCGGTACACACCACAAAATCTTTCTCTGGATTTGCAACCTTCAATACTGGTGCACTGGTGAGAAGATTCTTCAATTGTTGGAAGATTTCTTCACACCTCGATGTCTATTCGAACTTCATCCCCTTCTTTTGCAAAGAAGTGATGGCATGTGCAACTCTGGAGAATCCCTCAATGAATCTCCTATAGTATCCTGCAAGTCCCATAAAAGATCTTACATCTGCCACATTTCTTGGAGTAGGACAATTCATAATGGCCTCAATCTTTTCAGGGTCCATATATATACCATCCTCTGAGATAATGTGATACAAGTACTAAATTCTATCTTTATAGAAATCACACTTGCTTAGTTTTGCATACAAATGGTGCTCCCTGAGCAAATTCAATGTCAATCTCAAATTCTCTTCATGCTCTTCCTCATTCTCAGAATAAACAAGAATGTCATCAAGGAAAACAAGAACAAACTTGTCCAGATATCTGCTGAAGACACTATTCATAAGGCACATAAATGTAGCTAGTGCATTTGTGAGACCAAATGGTACCACTACAAACTCATAAAGCCCATACCTCGTTCTGAAGGCTGTCTTATGAATGTCTTCATCCTTGATTCTCACCTGATGGTAACCATACCTCAAGTCAATCTTGGAAAATACCTTTGCTCCCCTCATTTGATCAAAGAGGTCATCAATCATAGGCAAAGAATATTTATTCTTCACAGTAACCTTGTTCAGCTATCTGTAATCAATACACAACCTGAGTGTACCATCTTTCTTCTTTCCAAATAGAACTGGTGCTCCCCAAGGAGACACACTCGGGCGGATATACTTCTTTTCCAACAACTCTTGCAATTGCATCTTCAACTCTAGAATCTCCAGTGTACTCATCCTGTAGAGTTCCTTGGACATTGGTGCCATTCCTGGCACAAGTTCAATAGTGAAATCAATGTCTCGCTTTGGAGGAAGCCCTGGAATCTCATCAGCAAACACATCCCTAAATTCCTGTAACACCTGATAGTCTTCCAATCTAGGAGTTTCATCTCCTGATGTCTCCAAAATATGAGCTAGATACAACTGGAAACCCTTCCTATAGAACTTCTTTAACTGCATTGCTGAAACCTTCCATACTAAAATCACCTTTGGAATACCTTTCACAACTACTAGGTTCCCTTCTTCATTCATGCATTCAAAAGACTTATTGTAACAGTGAAGCTTTACCCTGTGAGCTTCTAACCAATCCATTCCAATAAGAACATCACAGGAACCAAGTGGTAGAACATTCATATCTACACAAGTGACGAATCCATCCATGACCAATGGACATTTCTCTACCACTTCACTAACTTTTCTCTTAGTCCCAGTGGCTAGCTGAACTAACCAAGACTTCCTATGCTTTACTTTCTTAAAAGCATAAATTTCCACTACTCTAGGAGCAATGTAACTGTGAGTAGAACCAGGGTCAATCAAAATAGAAATAGTTTTCTCAACCATCTTACCTGCTACTTCAACCATAGTTGACTGGTGATCTGCCTGGCGGTCCTCCAGTGTTGCATAAATTCTAGGGACTGCCCTTACTACTTGACCCACTGTTTCTCCTTCTTGAATGTTATAAGCTGGCCTTTCACTCTCATTCTTGAGTGGACAATTTCTACGTATGTGGGGTCCTCCACATTTCCAACATTGAAGTGGTCCTCTATTCTATTGTGGATCTTTAGGTTTTTCTCCTATCACTCCAACTAGTTTACTCGCAGCTTGGGATGGCTGCTTCTGTTGATTTTTGAAGTTAGAAGGTTTGAAACCTTTCTTTCGTTGGTCAAACTTCTCATTCTTCTTGTCCTTCCATGCCTTATGGTAATACGGCTTACCTTTGCTTTGCTCATAGCAATACTTAGCCTTCCTTATTGCTTCCTCAAGAGTTCTAGGTTCATAAAACTCATTTCTGTCTTTGTAAGACTGAGGTAATTCACTCATAAAACACTTGACCCTCACTTTTTCATCTCTGATGTACTGGACATACCTCAACAACTCCAAAAATGTATTTGCATATTCTTCCATGGTCCGCTGTCCCAATCTCAGCTCATGGAACTCCTTAATCTTGTCATCATAATACCTGTCAGAGAGGTATTTCTACTTGAAATACTTCTTGAAGTGTTTCCACTTAAGTCTCATTTCACTGATCCTCTTTACTTGCTTGAAGTGTTCCCACCAAATGGATGCTCTTCCATTCAAATTGAATATGGAAACTCTTTCCTTCATGTTTCCTGAATAATCATGCACTTGAAAGTATTTCTTTATCCCAAGAAGCCAAGCTTCAGCCTCTTATCCATTCTTTACCTCACCATCAAATGTAGGAGGTTTAGATTTCTTAAATTCATCTCGATAGCGATCCCTATGGTGTCTCTTTATTTTCCTTTTATGAGAAAAAGAACTTGAATCCCCACTGGATTCTTCAGAATCAGATGATCCACTAGAAGTCCTTCTCCTTCTCCTAGTATTGCTCTTACTGCCTTCTGGTCTTACTGTACCTCATCCCAAGTCTATCTTTCTTTGCAATTCTGTCAAACTCTGCAACATTGCAGCATTCAATTGATGCTGCTATTCCTGGGCTTTGATCAAGATTCTCATGGTGGCTGCAATATCTGATGGTGTCTCTTGGAATCTCCTTCCATTAGACTCTACGTCATCATTTTTGTTACAGACATTTTCTCCTATGGCATCTCAGGAATGCTTGTAAGAATCCCGAGCATCATATCTGTCATGGGTTCTCATAACTGAACCACCACTTACCTACCAAACTACACTACCTGGAATACTGCCCTTGAAGGTGACTATGATTCTGCAAATGTGTTAGTAACACAACTATTAGATGCATAACATTGATATAAATCAGAATCACTTACCTTCTCCTAAAATAATCATAAAATAACAATTTTTCCCAAACACAAGATTTTCTTTATCAAAGAATGTCTATCAGAGGGGGACTACAGGGGTCAAGGGGGCTTTCCCCCTTGTGGTTTCCCTTGTTTTTTTTTTTTTTTTTTGTAAATCTATAATTTTCGCGCAATTTGGAACATAAGGTCAGTACCACTTCTCTCCTTTTCAGCCCTAAAAATCCACTGCAAAACCGCTGAAAATCCCGCTGAAAACAACCGATATTTGTTAAGAAATCCCACTTGAAAAACTCAAATTTTCCTTGTACAGGATCGGGTGTCATCCCAACTATCATTCCAATGTTTCGGTGGTTAGCACAACTAACTTCCTCCATTGTTCATCGATGATCTATTCATCTACTCATCGGGTAGCTAGTTCTCTAGGCTTCCGCAATGGTGGAAACCAATCAACTATTTTCCACCGATCCTTTTCTTTCCTATCGGCAAAAAATTTCCTTATCCGTCGCTGGTCATTCACTGATTATCGTCGTCAACCGGGTTACTGTTCATTACTGCTTTAGCATCGGTGACTGGAGAATAAGTTCGTCGGTGAGATAGTCGACTAAGCAGCTGCAATGGCAGATTCTCAACCTTCATTGAACTTTTCCCGATCGGCGATCTGATCCACTAACATCTCCCGACGATCGACGATCTCATGCCTTAGAGAAAAATTTTAAACTTTTCTTTCTTTACGGCGTCGACAGTCGGAGGCCTTACCCATCAGACACGTATTTGTCTAGCCATCTGCAATGATGGGCGCTTGATTTCAACACTTAAACCAAATTTCAAAACTTTCCTACTGTTGGCAATTGAAACCACTAACACTACTTCATCAGCGTTTTAGTCCCTTCGACGGCTGCAACGGCAAACTGTCAACGCTAAATTCTTCCGCAGTGTTGGCAAATCCCAACATCTATTTCCACCGATGGATGTCACACAATTAGAAAATTTTCCACAATTTTCCTTCCAACTACCCTCCATTGGATGTGCTTCTGCCTAGCTCTCCTCCATTGGAAGTCCTTCCCGCTAAGTGTTTTGGTGAACCGACAGTTCAACACTTGGACAAATTTTGAATTTTCGAGTCATTCACTGATTTCTACTGGGAAGAAATGAAATCCTACCCCTGTCACTGCATCCTTCATGGCTCATTTAGGCCCATGCTGTAACATGAGCTCTGATACCATACTGTAAAGTCCCTAACCCTTCGACCGACGAAGAGTATGCTACCATGGCGTTAACCATCTGGGCTACCAGCCCCATGAACATGTGAACTCATAAAAATGTTGAAACAAAATGCGTTGAAGTAGAACATACACATATGCAATTATTTATCATACACAGCAAAAGCAAACATACATTCCTATAAGCATTCAACATGTTCATCACATTCATTAACAGAAAATACGATTGCAGAAGTAAAATGTACAAGATCACTTATCTTATGAAGAACTTGTTCTACAACTAGCTACGTTGCTGCAACGTTCCACCCAACCATAGGCCAGTGTGCTCATCAGTCTCTCAGCAACACTACCACCCCCAAGCTGGGCATGATTCTCCAAGGAATAAGGAACAAGCAGGCTTACACATAGCCAAGGGTACACAAAACACATCCAAGCCAACACAGTTGGGTTTATCAGGACATTAACAAGACAGCCAAGCCAACATGGTTAGGTTTATCAGGCCATCCAGGAGTTGGGAAAGGCTAAATGCTAAGCTGGTGAGCCCATTATAGAGCTAGAAACACCTACACTAGAACTAGCCTGACTTCTAAGACACCCACACACACCCAACACAAGGAATCAGTCCCTTCTTTGCTACACAGTCCCTCAGGCCCTGCCTTCTCTTCCAGTGCTATTCAGGGGTTGTGGAAAAGAAATCCAGCCCTCTAGATTTGTCTGTGTGGTTTCCAAACACACCAGGTTTATCAAGAAACCCAAGCTCCCATCCCTGCTCCCAACACAGTCCGAAGACCAACCATTACACGCATGCAATTAATCAGCAATTATAGCTTAACAGGGGAAAAACAACTCCTGACTCATTCTTGGCCCTACCGTGGCTAAAAGGAATTCAAACAATCTGTAGTAGCCCCAAAGCATAACAACATACACAACCAACAAACGTGGAGAACAACAGCCCGTTCTACACAATGAGGCCACTAGGGAAAATTTACACAGACCACACTGGGAAGAGAATACAGTCTCCCAACCTATGTGTTAGGGAAACTTGCACTAGAACCTAACACTATAACATAAGGGAGACCACAGCAAACCCATGAATCAGTTCGTGAGGAAAGTATACACCCACACCATCCACAAAATCCATAGAGGAAAAATGCGTGAGTAAAACCAGGAAAATTTTGTGTGTGAAAATGAACAGACAATGGAGAGGATGCGTAGTAGTCGAAAGTGCATGAGTGTTTCAGTACCATCGTGGAGGGAGTGGAGTGTCTGCTCGAGTGATGACGGTGGTTTTGTCTTGCCATCGTGAGGTCAACCACACTGGTGGAGTGTGCATGTTGGCAAGGACTGACAATCCTGCCACCACCACTCCCAAACAATAATGGCCTCAACTAATCAACAACAGTTTTTAATGGTGGTGGTTGGGTAAAACAAGAAAATATGGGAAAATCAAAACAAGGTGGTGACACATGGATTTTCTCTCATGGCTCAAGGTTTGACATTCCCCCACCCTTATCCTTGTGAAAATCATGCTCCTTCTCGATTTAGTTGCCGCAAATGTAGCTAATTGGGGTTCATTTAATTAAAGATGCATATTTACATGATGACAAAACTCAATAGGCATGCTACATGCCTCGATATACCATCGGTGACAATTTCAATCCGAAACACAGCATAACCAATCGATGGTGGGGACTTGGCCTTTAGCTCTGCACCATGATTATTTACAATATATACATCATATACATCAAATGCAACGAGGTCAAAACCGGGGTGTTACAACAGATGTCCCGAGATGATATAATCCCTCTTCATTCTCGAGGACCGAGGTCACCGGATCACTTTAGGGAAATTTCCCAAGGATGATACAATCCCATTGCTACATCACTGCTCCCCATTTCAAGGAAGGTCTTTCTGAACAAAACCAAGCTTGTCATGAAATTATTTGAACTTTACCCATGACAGAGGCTTCATCAACATATAAACAACTTGTTCATCAGTACTCACGTACTGGAGCTTTATGGCTCCCTTCTACATCATATCTCGAATGTAAAAGTACCAAATTTCTATGTGCTTTGATCTATCATGGAACACTCGGTTCTCTGTCATCTTTATACAACTTTGGTTATCACATAGAAGCATGATAGTATCCAAATCTAGGTTGAATAACCCTAACATCATCTTTCAAAGCCATATGGCTTCACAAATAGAAGAGCAAGCTACTATATATTCTGATTTAGCTGTGCTAAGAGAAACACTGGACTGTTTCCTGCTAAACTATGAAATCATAACAGATCCCAGAGTGTAACATCCACCTGATGTGCTTTTCCTATCCGAGACACTTCTAGCCCAATCTACATCTGTGTATCCATACAATCTCTACTCATGGCTTCCATCATAGTATAGAGCAAAGTCTATAGTCCCTTTTAGATATCTCATCACATGTTTTGCAACTACCAGGTGAACCGATCTAGGTTGAACTAGATATTGACTCAGATCGTTCACATCAAAACAAATGTATGGTTTGGTATTTGTTAAATACATCAATGACCCAATAATCTGTCTATATTGAGTCACATCCACTAACTCCGATGAGTCATCAGCTAATAACTTTAGGTTGAAATTGATGGGTGTGGCCATGTCTTTGCATTCCAACATATTAAATCTTTTCAATATCTCTACCGCATACTTTCCCTGGTTGAGAAAGATTCCTTCTGAACTTTGCCATACTTCTAGACCTAGGAAGTAATGCATTAACCCAAGGTCTTTCATTTCAAATTCTTCGGTGAGTCTCTTGTTGCTTTCCATAATCTATTTCTCATTCCCTGTCATAAATTAATCATCCACATATAGTAATAGTATGATAGGTTCATCTTCTATAACCTTGTGGTAAATAATAGGATCAGCTTTACTTTTGGCAAAGCCCATGCTTTTCAGGAAACTATCTATCCTTCCATACCAAGTTCGAGGAGCTTACTTTAGGCCATACAGAGCCTTCTTCAACTTGCATACATGAGTTCTGAGTTCATATGTATTCAAATTCAAATCCTTGTGGCTGCTCTATGTATTCTTCTTCTTTAATCACACCATTCAGGAAGGCTATCTTAAGATCCATCTGGTGTAAGTCCCACTTCATCATGGATGCAAGTGCCATGATAGCTCTAATTGAAGTATACCATGCTACAGGTGAAAAGTTATCTTCATAATCAATTCCTTCTTTTTGAGAGAAACCTCTAACCACAAATCTTGCTTTGTACTTCTCGATACTTCCATCAGCTACATGCTTTATCTTATAGATCCATTTGGAGGATACTACACTCTTTCCTTCTAATTTGGGAACTATATCCCATACATCATTCTTCATTATTGACTAGTATTCTTCAGTCATTGCTTCTACCCATTCTTTCTTCTGTATCGCTTCTTTGTAGTTTGTGGGTTCTTGATCTACAAGATCACACATCAAAGCTACATAGTTGGAAAAAGTCTTAGGTTTCTTTCTTTCCCTTGTGGAGCCTTCAGGAGCTCCATATATTTTTGCCTCTTGTATAATCTCTCTTGTCCAAGCAGGCTTTCTCTTTCTTGATATCTCCATCATAGGAGGTTCGTGTGGTTTTGCCATGTCATGTTCTTAGGGAGCTTCATCTTCAGGGAGACATGTAGTTTCTTCATTTCTGGGAGGTGCCTCTTCCTCATACACTTTTCCATGTTGGAACTTCCCGGATATCTTGAGGACTGCCTCTTCATAGAATGTCACATCTCGACTGATTTCCATGTGATGGAATCCAGGAATGTAAATTCTGAATGCTTTGGATACTTCACAATATCCAACAAATATCCCCTTTTTTTCGGAAGGGTCCAACTTGGTTCTTTTCTCTTTTGGTATATGAATATATACTGGACAACCAAATATTTTGAGGTGACTTACCTTAGGATTCTTTCCCATGAACATCTCTTTTGGATTCTTGAATCCAAGAGCATTGTGAGATATTCTATAATGTACATACACGACAGTTCTTGCTTCTTTTTCCCATAGATGCATTGGAAGATATTGATCATATATCATTGTCTTCACTACCTCCATGATGGTTATGTTGTTTCTTTCTGCAACCCCATTTTGTTGAGGATTGTAGGGAGTATTCAGTTCCCTCTTGATTCTGGCATCTTTGCAAAGATCTTCAAACTCTTTTGAGGTATATTCTCCACCATTGTCTGGTCGGAGTGTATTTATTTTCTTGTCTCAGAAGATTCTCTATCAGGGCTTTGAACTCCTTGAATTTCTTAAACACTTCACTCTTTGCTTTCAAGAAGTATATCCAAATATTTCTTGAATAGTCATCAATAAACGTGATATCATATTCAAAGCCAATTAAGGATGTAGAAGACATTGGACAACATACATCTGAATGAATCAATTCCAACATACCTTTTGTTTTTGTTTTGCTCTTCGAAAATGGATTCTTGATGTTCTTTCCCTTCGCGCATCCTTTGCAAATGCCTTCATTCTTTATCTTCATGTATGGTAATCCCGTCACTACTTTGTTCACATGAGGTAGAGCCTTGTAATTAATGTGGGAAGCCTTCTATGCCATAGTTCACTAGGGTCAGTGGAATCATGAACAAAGGCTATTTCTGAGTGCCCCTTGAGTTTATACAAGCCTCCTCCTTCTTCACCAATGATGACTACATATTCAATATTCTTTTCTTTGGTCCACATGAGTAATTGACCATCTATGAAAGCAACTCTGAATCCTTTCTTATCTAAAGATGATATAGAAAGTAAATCTTCTTTAGGCCAGGTACATATAATACATATTTCATCTTTAGGGGATTACCTGAATCAAGTTTGTAGATTGCTTCACCAACTCCTTTGATCGGATATTGATAGTCATCTCCTAGGGATACTTTCTGAGGAGAGCTATTTTCTTCAAGTTTCGACATAGTTTTCTTTTGTCCCATCATGTGCTTTGAAGCACCACTATCAATAAGCCAAGTGTCTTCCCTGGGTGTTATAGACCCAGAGAGAGCAGAGAATAATACATAATCTTCTGAATCTTCTTCTCTTGCTCTCTTTCTTGGAGGTCCTTCATCCTCACCTTCATCTAGATGAGCATGGTGTCTTTTGTTGTTGTTGATCCTCTTCTTATATTCTTGCTTCTTCATAGGAAAATTATGGCAATGTGTCCTATCTTGTCACAATGGAAACATTGAAAACCAAAGTAGTTCTTATTTGATAGACTTTCTCTTGATCTTTGGAATATTCTAGGAGGTTGATTCTCCTTGTGGTTTCCCTTCTTGAATATGGGTTGATTTATTCTTCTTCTCTTGGTATGAGTGGCTAGGGCTTGATCATCCTCTTTTAGTAAGGCTTCTCTATTTTCCACTCTAGTCTCCTCTTGAATGCAGTCTTCCCATACCACATCAAACTTCATGCTTTCCTTCTTGGAACACATCATTTGAATGAATGATTCCCAAGGTCTAGTGAGACCATTTAGAGTAGTCATAACCATCTCATCTTCATCAAGTTTGTATCCAAAAGCTACTAGTTGTTCTTTGATCTAAGAAACCCTTGTGAAGTAGTCTTGAATGGATTCGCCATGACTCATCTTGGTGCTCCTTAGTTGAGCTCTTAGATTCATCTTTCTGTTGATGTTTCTTCCCTCATACATTATGGATAGGGCATCATACATTTCTTTTGGAGTCTTCTTGGTTTACACTTGAGGGATCAAGTGATCCTTGATAGAGTCAGCAATAATCCTTTGTGCCCTAATCATATCCTTCATGTGCTTCTCCTTGGCTTTAGCTTCTTCAGGTTCTGCAACTTCCTCTTTGATATACCTATCAAGGTCATTCTCTTGTAGAATGAGACCAATCCTGTATTTCCATGCTTGAAAATTCTCTATGCCTTCTAGCTTGTCCTCAAGCTTAGTCCTTGGGGCCATCTTGTTAGAAAATCACAAAAATTTGAAATTCTGCATAATGAGAAACTGAACTTACAAGGAGATGCACTTGATTGAGGTGAGTTTACTAGTGTGCTTATTTTATGGAGATCTCATATCTTCACCTTCCAAATCATACTTGCTAGAATCAGCTTCTGCAACTTCCAGTTGTTTTCTAGTTTAGCAGTTTTCTGGTGCAGCTATCAAACTAGGGTTTGACTTTCCCAGAGACTCACACACCCAAAAACCTCAATTCCAGGCTCAAAATATGTGCTTAGGGAGGGTGCAACTTTCTATGCAAGCAATTTTCCAAATCTCAAAATTTTTCTCGAAACCCTAATTTCTTTCAAGGAGAGAGAGGGGGCTATTTCAGCTTGTGAAAGCTATCCTATTCAGGCTAGCTCTGATACCATGTTAGAATTCCATATGTTAATATATATCATCAACATTTCATTTCAATTTCATAACAAAATCAAATAAACATGATCACTGAAAGAAACAGTATCACAAGAACAACACAGATTTATCCTGGGAAAACCCTAAAGGGAAAAACCCAGCAAAAGATTCCTCAATATAGGTTCCCCAAAAATATAAAAGGTAAAAACAAAAGACTAATCCTCCTCCTTCTCCAGCTACTTCTCTCTCCTTCACTAATGCGCTACACAAGTGAGTGTGTGTGTTCCAACTAAGGAGTGCCACACCTCTATGTATATTCGTTTGTTCACTTAATAATTAATTCAGTCATGTAGGCTTGAGTAATCCTAATTTAATCATGTAAGCTTGAGTAACCACAACTGGGGTTCTAATGACCCACATTACTATTTGAGGGGACTTCCTCATGACTCTTATTGGTTCTTCCGATTAGAAGCATCGGGGTATAAAGAAATACAAGTGGTTCTCCCGGTAGGATCACCAGGGACCACAAAAGATACATATAGAATATTCTTCGAAGTTACAATATTTCAACATTTTAGGGTGTGGAAAAACTTAATTCATATGCCTTCAAATTCTATAACCAGGATTCTAGCGTCCATGATCATAAGAAAAAGGCATTGAAACATACAAGGAATATACATATGGAAAGGCAAGAACATTTAACAACAGTAATTTCTACTGGAATCATTAGCAAGCATTCATCATATTCAATTTATTCATAATCAAATACATTGCATAAATAATAATAATAGAGAATACTTATCTTGAATATGAAGTTGACCTGCAACTAGCTATGTTACTGTAATGTCCAACCAACCATAGGCCAATTATGTTGATTAAACTCTCAACATAACTTCCACCCCCTAAATGGGCATGACTTTCACAAGGAACTAGGGAACAACAATCTCACGCATAGCCAAAACACATCACACAGAGTCAAGGAAACCTACAGTTGGGTTTATTAGATTGTCCAACCAAAACAATACATAATTGGGTTTATCAAGCTGCAGGGAACTAGCCAATACATTGTTGGGTTTAACAGGCTATTCAACCAAGACAGCAATAATTGGGTTTCACAAACTACACATAGTCAGGACAACATTCACATTAAGGACTGACCAAGCCAACTAAGATATGGGTTTCATAGGCTACTCAGCCAAGACATCTCACTGCTGGGTTTCACAAGCTATTGATCCAAGCCAGCTAACAGTTGGGTTTATCAAGATGGTCAGCCAAGGTCACACATGGCCAAATTCACAACAAGACATAGCCAATCCAATGTCTGATTGGATTTCAGAGGCTACCCAACCAAGCCAATCTATGTTTGGGTTTCATAGGATGATAATGCACTAGAAAGGAAGAATGTCTAAGCTAGTGGCTCATTCAAGAGTTAGAGAAACCTCCACAACATCTATCTGGCCTAGCATCCACATCACATGCACCCCAACATAAGGAAGTATCCCCTTCTCTGCTACACAGTCCCTTGGGATATACCTTCCCTTCTAGTGCTCTCCAGGGTGTGCAAAGAAGATTCACCAACCACTCTTATCTTTCATGAGGTTCCACTCTTCAGTAGGTTTATCAAGCCCATTTGGCATCTCTTCCACTCCTAAGTCTTGCATACGGTTCAAGACCAAACGAGGGTACACATCACAACAAACCACAAGGAGACACAACAACACATGCTCCACTCTGTAACACATATAAATAGTGATTCATACCATTGTGTATTTAAGGATAGCAATGTAACCCATCAACCAAGGTCTCGAAAAAGGAAAATACTTACAAAAATGCATAGAAACACTCTACTAGCTCGCTTTGCATCTGTGGGATGCTAAACCACTCTAAGAAACCACTTTCCCTAACTCAATATAGTGAAAAATACATAATCAATTAGAAGAATTCATAATGAACAACCTCTGAATGCTCCACCAGAACCATCACGACTACATGATAGGGCCCAATAATAATCAACAACCACAACCCTGAACAACAACAAAACCTTCTCGCAACTCCCAGAAAGATGGACTGGCACGTATCCATGTGCTTACTTGCTTCACAAGGAAGAACACAACATCCAAGACTACATACTGGCTTAGTCACAAAATCGACTACCATACCTTACTCTGCCCAAAGGATTAAATGCCTCAACCACCTTCTGGAAGGATTTAATGATTGAGTACAAAGGAAAAAAGGTAGCTGAGGGTTTATGGGTTTCCTCATTGACATCTGGTCTCACCCTATGGCTCAAGAGTTTCACAAACTCCCCTCCCTATTCCTTGTGAAATCATGCTTCCATATCTTACGTTGCAGTGTGTAGCTAGATGTGGTAATTTTATTAAATTGTGTATTTACATGATGACTCAAAATATGTTGTGCTTGACTAGCACTATAACCATAGGTATCAACCTTAATCACCTATACATAAAACACCAAATCGATTACAAGGACTTGGCCTTGAGCCCCTTGCCATGATTTAAATTCAATATATACCTCATGTACAATTTTAATACCATGGGGTCAAAACTGAGGTGCTGCGTTCCCCTCCCCCTTCATTAGCAGTGTCCTCAGTTCTTTGTAAAATTGAACAAAATTGGATGTGTCAATCACATGGCATCCTCCAGCTCCGATGTAGCCTCACTAGGACTAGAGTGCTTTTACTGCACCTTTACCTGTCCAACCGCTTGATTCTGGAGGACTGTGACCTTCCTATCGAGGATGCGTAATGGCTCAGTTTGGAACTCTCCCTCGGGTTCCACCTGAATCACATCCCAATTTATCAGATGGTTAGGATCATGTACATATTTCTTAACGAAGGAAACATGAAAAAAATTATGAGCTCTAGTGCTAGCAGACAATACATGTCTATATGCAATTGGCCCTATTCTTTCAATCGCTTCAAAAGGCTCACAATATCTAGGTGATAGCTTCGCACAACTTCCAAGCTTCAAGGAACTATTCCTTGGCCTCAGTCTTAGATAAACATGATCCCCAACATTGAACTGTCTATGCACTCTATGATTTTTTGCATAGCTTTTCTATCTATCTTGGGCTACTTTTAGGTTCTTCCCGATCTTTGCAACCTCTTGCTCCATTTCCTTGAGTAAGTTTGGACCAAGCACAATCTTATTCACTGGATTATCCCAAGTCACTGGTGTACTACACATTTTTCCATATAGGGCTTCATATGGACTCATTCTCAATGATGCTTGTTGTCCATTATTATATGCAAACTCTACCAAGTGCAAATAATTGTCCCACTTGGATGGTTTGTCCATCACATACATGCGAAGCATGTCTTCAGGAACCTGATTTACTCTCCTTTTTTTCCCATCATTATGAGGATGCGAGGCAGTGTTGAAGTTAATCTTGGTACCCAAATATGAAAACAACCCCTTCCAAAACATGGAACTGAACTTGGTATCCCTGTCAGAGATTAACGTCTTAGGAAATCCATGCAATCTGAAAAATTTCCTTCATGAAATTTTTTGCAATGGAATCAGCCTTATATGTGGACTTAACCGATATAAAATGTGATTCCTTTGTCAACTTGTCCACCACAAACATGATGGAATCATGTTTCATCCTAGTCATTAGAAATCCTGCAATAAAATCCATGGAAGTAACTTCCCATTACCATTCTAGAACTGGAAAAGGCTGCAATAAACATGTTGGGTGTTGATGCTCAACCTTTACCTGCTCACATTTCATACATTTGGAAATATACTCAGCAATGTCCTTTTTCATTCCTAGCCAAAAATACTACTTTTTGTCTATAGCAATTGTCTTATGATATCCTAGGTGACGAGAATATGGAGCTTGATGGATTTCATCTATAAAAATTCTCCTCAAGTCTGCTACATTTGGAATATAATTTTTTTTCTTATAAGTAAGAAGTTCATCTTATTCCAATTTATATCCCTCGTATTTCTTTTTAGGGCTTTGCTGCTGCAACTTGTCATTCATCAGCACATACATTTCATCCCCAGCAGCATGATTAACAACCTGCTAGGCTCAAATCTGATTGGAAAATACCAAGAGATGCCACATGCATTTCATGCACTTTCCTGCTGAGTGCATCAACCACTTTATTTTATTTTTCTTTTATGTGTTTGATTTAAAAATCAAAATCACAAAAAAACTCTATCCATCTAGCCTTCCTATCATTTAATGTTGGATGATCGAACAAGTATTTCAGACCATAGTGGTCTGTCCTTAGCTCAAATTTTTTCCCATTAAGTAACGCCTCCACATATTGAGAGCATGTACGATGTTTGCAAGTTATAGATCATGAGTATCATAGTATTTCTCATGTTCCTTCAACTTTATTGACTCATAGAATACCACGTGGTTGTCTTGAATAAGAAATCCTCCAAGTCCTTGATTACATGCATTAGTACACAACACAAGATATTTTTTTGGGTCTTCAATTCTCATAATTGGTGCACTTGTAAGAATATTCTTCAACTGTTGGAAGCTCTCCTCACAACTTAGTGTCCATTCAAACTTTATCTCCTCCTTTTGCAAAGAAGTGATTGAATGTGCAACCTTGGAGAATCCTCCAATGAGCTTCCTATAGTATCCTGTAAGTCCCATAAAATACCTCACATCCATCACATTTATTGGGGTTGTCCAATTCATGATGGCTTCAATCTTTTCAGGGTCCACAAATATTCCCTCTACTGAGCTTACGTGGCCCAAATAATGAATTATATCTTTATAAAAGTCACATTTTCTCAACTTTGCATATGACTTATGCTCCCTTAGCAATTTCAATGTCAGTCTCAAATGTTCTTCATGCTCTTCTTCATTCTTGTAATAAATAATAATGTCATCTAGGAGGACAAGAACAAACTTGTCTAGATACTTGTTGAAAACACTATTCATGAGACACATAAATATAACTGGTACATTTGTGAGACCAAATGGTACCACTACAAACTCATAGTGTCCACACCTTGTTCTAAAGGCTGTCTTATGGATATCTTCATCCGTGATTCTTACCTGATGGTAACCAGAACTCAAGTCAATCTTGGAAAATACCTTTGCTCCTCTCATTTGATAAAAAAGGTCATCAATTCGAGGTAAAGGATATTTATCTTTCATAGTAACTTTGTTCAACTTTCTGTAATTAATACACAACCTAAGTGTACCATCCTTCTTTTTGACAAACAGTTTTGGTGCTCCCCAAGGGGACACACTTGTCCTGATATACTTCTTTTGCAACAACTCTTGCAACTGCATCTTCATCTCTAGCAATTCTGGTGTGCTCATCATGTAGGGTGTCTTGGACACTGGTGCTTCTTGAGGCATAAGTTTGATTGTAAAATCAATGTCTCATTTTGGAGGAAGTCCTGGAATTTCATCATGAACAACATCCCTGAATTCTTGCAATACATGAAAGTCCTCCAACCTAGGAGTTTCATTCTTTGTTGCCTCCAAAAACATGGGCTACATAAAATCTGCAACATTTTCTACATAACTTCTTCAGCTGCATTGCTGAAATACACCTAACAAAATCACTTTTGAAATGCCTCTTACAACCCTTAGGTTTCCTTCTTCATCCATGAATTCGAAAGTCTTATTTTAATAGTCAAGCTTGACTCTACGTGCTTCTAACCAATCCATTCCAATGAGAACATCATAGGAACCAAGTGGTAGAACGTTCAAGTATGCATAGGTGACTAACCCATCCATGACTAATGGGAATTTCTCTAAAATTTCACTAACTTTTCTTTTGGTTCTAGTGGCTAGCTGAACAAACCATGACTTTCTATGGTTTAACTTCTTAAAAGAAGAAATCTCAAGAATTATAGAAGTGATATAACTGTGAGTAGATCCAAGGTCAATGAAAATAGAAATAGATTCCTCAACAATCTTACCTTCAACATCAAACACAGTTGACTGATGATCTTCCTGGCGGTCCTCTAGCGCTACATAAATTCTAGGGACGGTCCTGCATACTTGACCCACCATTTCTGCTTCTTGAATGTTATGAGATTGGCGTACATACTCATTCTCAAGAAAAAAGTTCCTATACATGTGGTTTTATCTGCATTTCAATCATTGGAGTGGTTCTCTAATCACCTTTGGATCTCTTGGCCTATTTTTCCTCACTCAATATAGCTTAGTCACAACTTGTGATAGATACCTTTTATTATTTTAGAAGTGAGAAGGTTCGAAACCTTTCTTACTTTGGTAAAACTTTCCATTCTTTGTGTCCTTCCATGCCTTATGGATATTTGGTTTGCTTTTGTTCTGATCATAGAAATACTTGGACTTCCTGATAGCCTCTTCTAGAGTTCTAGGTTCATCAAACTCAATCATGTCTTTGTATGAGTGAGGTAGTCCACTTAGAAAATGTTAGATTCTCACTTTATCATTTTTGATATACCTGACATAACTCAACAGTTCCAAGAATTTATTTTCATATTCTTCGATGGTCAGCTATTCTAATTTCAGCTCATGGAACTCCTTAATCTTATCATTGTAGTAATCATCATAGAGGTACTTCATCTTGAAATACTTCTTGAACTACTTCCACATAATCTTTATGTCACTGATGTTCTTCACTTTCCTAAGGTGCTCCCACTATATGGATTCTCTTCCATTTAGATTGAAGATGGCTACTCTTTACTTCATATTTATTGAATAGTCTTGGACTTGGAAATATTTCTTCATCCTAAGAATTCAACCTTCAACTTGTTGACCTAGTTTTACCTCACCATTAAAAGTAGGATGGATTTCCCTCTTAAATTCATCACATGAACTATTCTTGTAATGCATATTCCTCTTATTCTTGGGAGAGGAAGAGCTCAAACGCCCAGTTATTCCTTCAGAGTCAAATGATCCACTAGAAAACCTTTTTCTTCTTCTACCATTGCTCTTACTTCCTTCTGGATTTGCTGCCCGATGCCGAGAGTTCATATGCCTTTGGATATATTTCAAACTCTGCAGCATGGATGCATTCAACTAATTGTGCTCTTTCTAAGCTTTAATAATTCTTTCATTGTTTTCTCTACACCTTTGCAATCCCACCCTTAGGCTTGTCATGGTGGTTGCAATATCTGGTGGAGTCCATTGATATATTCTTCCATTGGACTCCGTTTCAACATTTCCAACTCGAACATTTTCCCCAATGGCATATGACTCGTACTCATAGGAATCCTATGCATAATTCATGCTGTAGGTTCTCATGGCTGAGCCAAAAACCAAGTTTTTCAATCTGCACTATGACTCTACAAAATGTGTTAATAAACATCATTTGTTAGCTGCATAACAATTTTAGAATTAAATCTACTTTCTAACTATTCACTTGGCCCATCCAGACCTAATGTTGTAACAAATAGCTTTGATACCACAATGTCACATCAACTCCTGCCTTGGAGGAGAATGCAAGTGCTAATCCTCTCTTTAATACCACAATATAGTGTACCCACTACTCTAATATAACCACGATGTCGATGTACCTAGTGCCCATACACGTGACTCATATGTGGAATAATTTAAAACTTGTTAATTATCTCTCTTTAACACAATCATGGGTCATGTAACATCTTTTAACATTCATTATTATTTTTAGAACCCACTATAACATTCGTTCCACCGTTGACAGATCCACTCTATAATTGGAAGGGTCATCTCCGCACTGAACCTTTCCTTTTCGCACTTTGATTTCCGCATTATCCTTTCCACCTTCCACTGTGGAATATGGGAACCAAAAATATAATGTGTGACAGAGTCATTCAACCACTTCCACCTTCCTCCTTCCACTGCGGAACTCGAGAATAAAAAACATAATGTGCAACAGAGTCATTCAAACCACTTTGTACCTTCCACCTTCCGCTGCAGAACATGGAAATAAGAAACATAATGTGCAATAGAGTGATTAAAACCAATTTCTGTATTCCTCCTTTTATTGTGTAACACAGAAATTGGAAAACCCAAGAAATGATAAATTGGCCTTTCGAATTTCTGCCTCTTGTTGTGGACCTCGAAAATCAGAAGAAGAAAAAAATCTTTTTTCGATATCCTTTTTCCCACTTTCCATCTCTGAATTTCTCCTTTTGTAGGCAGATTCTGGGGTGTGGAAAACACACTCTTGCCTTAAAATCTCTAACTCTTTTTCCCCTTCCAACACTTGCCTTCTGCCTTCCGCAGGTGGATTCTGGGTTGTAGAAATGATTAAGCTAGATGCCTTATGATTCTATAACCAAGATTCTAGCCTCCTTGATCATAAGCAAAATGCATTTAAACATATAAGGCATGTATAGATGCAAATGAAGGAACATTTAAAAATAGTAAACTCTACTACAATCATTAGCAAGCATTCATCATATTCAATTAATTAATAAGCAAATACATTGCATAAATAAGAATAACAGAGAATAATTATCTTGAAGATGAAGCTGTCCTGCAAGTAGCTATGTCGCTGCAATGTTCCACTCGACCATAGGCCATCTGTGTTCATAATCATTCCCCCATCACTTATGTTGCAGTGCATAGCTATATGTGGTATTTTTATTAAATTGTGTGTTAAGTCAGTAAATTTTCTACCCAATTTTGGTTTGACTTCTTAAATTTTTGGTTTGTTTCTCATTTTTCAAATTAAGTTTTTGTTTTAAGTTTTAGTTTCGATCTCCTTCAGGAGTTCTCTTGATGATTTGATAGTTTTTGGACATATGTTTTATAGGTTTTATTTGATTTTTGGTCTTTTGCATTTTAAAAAGGGGTTAAAGAAAGTCATATTATCAAAAAATTGATTCATTAATGTGTATTTAGAGGTCAGTTGGACTTGATTCTTACCCTAGCAACTTTTTAAATCTCCGACAAATTAGCAGAAAATTGAAAAACAACGAAAATTTGGCATGGAAGTTATTCTTGTAGCGCTGGATAAAAATTTAACAAAGGGCGCGCTACAAGAATATCGCGGCCCTTTGTTTTTCCGATTTTTATGCAGATTTTCATCATGATTTTCATCTGGAAGTGACTAATTACATTTGGTGAGTTGTCTAGCACGTGTATGCTGCAGTTTAAGCAAGATTTCAGGTGGTTATCAGTCCCGGAACAAATCAAGCTCATCATTGCTTATGATGCGGAATCAGTTAGACAGACATCAGTAAATCTTGGTTTAACTGGCATGATTTGGTTTTCACACATATTATCAAAATAAAGGAGTGATGGTGGAGCAGATTAAATCGCTAAGAAGGAGGATTGTGTTGCTGAGAAGAAAAGACAGTGTTATAGACACCAGCGAAAATTAGGGCTTCCTAATTCACTTACCTGCAATTAAGGAAGTTATATGAAGACACCTGTATGCATAAAGAGAGATCGTTGATAACCCAAGACGAAGGTTTAAGCCGTGGCATTTGAGTAATTGACAGGTAATTCAATACAAACCAGTCTAATTGAAGAAATTGGGTTTTTCTCGCTACGCGATTATTTGGAGAAATTGGTTGCTGGAGATGATAAAATAGGTCATGAAATGAACCCTTTGCCATAGAAATAGCTGTCTGAAGCTATTATTGAGAACTTGCATGAACAGAGTATCATAATAACCTTAAGTTTGAAACTTTCACTTTTGGAATTTCGAGGACAGTTTAAAGGAAGGTTTGTTATGTTTTATTCTCTAACCTACTCGAGAAACTCTGATGTTGATGAATATTGGATATCATGAGCTAACTGAATAGGTTTCTTCTTAGACCTAATGACAATGTGAACCAGAATCTACAGGAAACAGCATTGAGAGGACTTATAAACTGATTTGTTATGTTCATCTTTTACACAGAAAGTGTTCAGTTGGTTTGAAAAGCTGTTGATAATTGTTATGATCCGTAAAATCACTTGCTTGGAGAACCATGTTCAATTGTTTGGAGAACATGCTGGTTTTTATATACAGGTTTTGATGGCAGTTTGTTGGTAAAGGTGAATATATTGCAGACATGGGTGTTTTTCTCTCTTCTCACACTGTCAGTCTCCAGTTTGTCTAACAAGCCTGTGATTGATTTTAATCTTGCAAAATCTGAAGCAGTGAGAGTTCTAGGGTTTGAAGATCAAGGCTGGTTGATACACAGAAATAGGAGTACAAGACTGAAATAGAACAGCTATTTTCACTGACAGTCTTCAATTATATTGAACACCCTGGACACTACACTTAATCTAAGTGCTATTTTCTGTATTTTGAATCAGTTTGTGCTAAAGGAGAAGGTCATATCTGAGTGCATATTCTACTGCTTGTCTCCTTAACCCTAAAATGAGGAGCTTGGATGACATATAGTCTGAAAAAATTTGACATTATGTTTGATGGTACATTTTTGAAGAATGAGCAGTGTTTTTGTGCTCTTATGACTGTTTTATTCATGAATTGATCAATTCTCATAGTCTACCTATATTCAGACCTAATTTATACTGTTGTAACAAAGAAACATTGAAGCCTAAGGTCAGGTGAATTTGATCTTCTGTTGGGGAAGTTTTCCTTCATCTTTTAAACCAACAGGCCTGTCCAGGAGTGCATAGCAGATTGTGAAGGTGTTCAAAGAACAACAAACCAATTTTAAAACATTTTTGAAACCTAAAGCCAGATTGTTTCTATTTCCTGCAAGAAGAATATGGGAAAGAGTGGAAAAAGTGGTAAGGTCAACAGGGCTAATCCCACTGACCTGACCTGGATTGAGAAGCTTCCAGACTGTGCAGAATTGTTCAAACAAGCAGGTTGGCTCAATTTTTTCAGGAAGATAGATGGATACAATGCTCAGGTGTCCTGCAAGTTTGCTCAAGGACTTAAAGATGATATGGTCATCATGGATGCTTTAAAATTCAAGCTGACTGTGGAATTAATTGCAGAGGCTACTGAGATCAGCAATGAAGGAGAACATTGGTTCAAAAAGTTGCCTTTTGAGTTTGAGCCACAAAGGTACCTATTGCCTAATGTGATTCCTGACTGGAACAAGGGTATCCTCATTCAAAATTTTAGGAAAGAGTGGATTGAGCCCATAAGGATACTTCATAGTTATGTGACTTGTGAGGGAAAATATTCATTTGTATTTAAATATCATTTCAGGTTCCTTCAACACATAGTAGGAGTTTCTAAAATGAACCTTCCCTTCTTTTTTTTAAAGAGCCTGCAGAAGATGTCTGGTAGGATAAAGAAACATGATGATTACACTTCCCAGTCACTTTTCCATCATGGTATGATCAAACTGATCATCACCACAGTGTTGCAACATGAAGGTAGGACATGGGACTTCTTTTTATTCTGGTCAGATGTTCATCCACAGCAAGAAGACCAACAACCCAAGAGACAGACTGATAAGGGGAAAGTGATGATGAAAAAGTTAGGACACACAGCCAAACCTGCAGATAGAGATAATGTTAAGGATAAAAAGGTAGTAGAGCAAGTAAAGGCTGTCAGTCAGTTCAAAATGTCTTTAGATTGCCCTAAAAGCAAGTACTCATTGTTTGCAGGAGAAAAAGTGCAGCCTAGTTTGCAATTGCCACCAGCAGCACATTCTGAAGAAGCCAAGATTATTGATGAAGTGAAAGATGCTGTACTTAAGGATGAAATGCAAGCTAAACAAAGAAGCCCCCTCACTATATTGTCTGAAGATGAAGGGTACTTATTAGAGGATGAGCATCCAATTGATGAAGTAGGATTAAGTGTCGAAGCCTGTGGAGAATTCCTTAGTTTAGAATGCAAAACAGCTAAACCAAAGAAAAAGAAAAGGACTGCAGTTCCATACAGAAGGCCTAAAACTAGGCCAACTAATAAACTCAGGTGGAATATGAAAAAATTACTTAACCCCAAGTTGAATGCTAGACAAGAAGCTATTGTGATTGATTCTTCTTCTAATGAAGAAACAGAAATTGTTAAACAGGGCAGCAGAGGCAAGGGAAAGTCAATTGCCAAGCCTTCTTCTTTTCATCAACCTGCAAAGACAAAAAGATTACAGTTAGCAAGAGAGATTGAACAGTCCAAGACTAATTTATCTGAAATAGTGTTAGAGATAAGGAATATACTTTCAAAATAGCAACAAGATGAAGAAGCTAGAATCTGTCCTCTTGAAGATCATGAATGGGATGAAGAGGATCAAGCTATAATCAAGCAAGCAGGAACTTTATAAGAGTCAATTGTTCATGTTGATTTATCAGATCTTTTAATGCAAGATGAAAATATATCAGAGATCCCAAATTTTGATGAGGAGGAGGTATAGGAAAGTATTCAGAAATACAGGAAACACATGAAACACCTGCAAGAAACTAATGATGGATTATTCAAAGTTAATAAAGGGATTATAGAGGAGTTGCAGGATATCCATAAGAATTTTTTGGAGCTGTTAGAAGTTTCCAAGGAATTCCTTAGCAGGAAAAGAGTTGCTGACAGGTACTGTGCAAAGCTGGAGAAGACTGTTGATCATTTACAACAGGAAAATGAAGACTTGCAGAAAAGGATAACTGATATGGAGAAGAAGGATAAAAGAGCTAAGAAAAGGTCTCGAAGCCTAGATGGAATATCGCTTCTTGTTGAGGCAGCTAAGAAGATATGAAACCGTTATTAGTTAGTGGTTATTTTTTATAAATACTTTTTGTTAAGCATTTGCTATTTTTAGTAATCATGTAAATTTGTAAAAAGTCACTTTTTACTTTACCTAGCTTAGTAATTCGATGGAGGCAGTTAGGAGGAGAAACCTAACTGATTTTGTAGATGATGTCTATTTAGAAGAGTTAGCAAGTCATTGTTAGGGTTCTATATTTTTGGGAGCATCAGGAGGTCTGCTAGCTGCTTGTACTTTCAGACTTGTTCAGAGATAGGTACTGTAACTCTCATATACATTTACTGATGAAATAATGTGATATATGACTCTTTCCCCCACATTTTGTCTATGTTGGCTTTGTTATTGAGCATGTTTTGCTTCTTAAATGGTAAATTCATTGCTAGTTAATGTGTTTTTCTGTTAATGCTTATCTTTTAATGTATGAACCACAGCATAGTCTCTTTGTTGGATTTTTGTGATATGTTGGGCATCTTTATCAGTTCATGTCTATGATTTAGTTGTTGCTTTTACTCTGAATGTATTCCCTGCATGATCTTGAAGCTTACAACCATTCAAATTATATCAAAAACCTTAAAATTTCTTTTATTTATTGAGTTTTACTCTTGAGATTGTGTTGGCTTGTTCCCCTAGCCTTAGGAACAATTTCTGACACAAACATCTTTGGCGCCGTTGCCGGGGATGAAACTGAAGCATATCTTCCCTGGGATACTTATCATTTTTCCTGGTTTGAGAGGTGGACTTGAACCAGCATATTTGAAGGCTCTTCTCACCAAAAAGTTGTCACAGTGGCTTCTAGAAGTATTGGAACCAGGAGCAGACCTACATCTCCCTTGCTACTGGGTGTGATAGACCCTGAAAAGATTATAAAAACAGCAAGAAAACTCAGGAGGTCCCAATCTTTACCAGCGTCTTGTGACCCTCACCAGTTGGGTGATTCATTAGACCCAGCTGAAGAATCACCTTGGATAAAACCTACCATTTCTGAAAGTACTTTTCAAGTTTTTACCAATCCAGAAACCTTTTTAAAAGCTAAGACTACTTCTCCTGGAAAAATCCCACTCTTTCAGCTGAAAATAGGAAAGAATCCATTCCAAGCAAGTACCAGTCTAGTTTCTTCCTCTTCAAAACCTCAGTCTAAACCTCAGTCCACAATGGCATCCCAGAATCCTCCTATGGATATGATGGATAGAATGGTGGCAGCCAGATATGCCCCATTAGTATTACCCCAGCCTTTACATGCCTTACCTGGAGGATATTATCAGAAGTACATGCCCAGATTCAATGGACAAGGTGAAATAACTGCAGAAGAACATTGGGAAGCCTTCCTGAGTTATGCAGACAATCAGAACATTGAAATTAAAGATGTGTGGATGCGAGTATTTGTGCAGAGCTTAGATGGGGATGTGAGAAAGTGGTTTAGAGAGTTTCCTGCCAACTCAATTACAATCATTGAGGAGCTCCAAGACCTATTTCTAAGACAGTGGGGAGACACCAAGGACCATACCTATTATATCACTGAGTTTGGTGCCCTCAGAAGAAAGAAGGATGAGACTGTTGCTGATTTCTCAAAAAGATTTAACAAAATGTATAGTAGGATCCCAGCAGAGATCAAACCTACTGAAACATCAGCCAAGCTGACTTATGCAAATGCATTTGACCATGAATTTTCACTATTACTCAGAGAAAGAAGACCCATCACTCTGCTGAACAGGCAAGATGCAGCATTGGAGGTAGAGTCTAATTTGCTGGATTCTAACAGGCTTAAAAAAGAAACACCTCAGCAGCAGTATGAAAGAAAGGGAAAGAAAGAAGCTGTTTCAACAAGCGCTGCACCTCAGTCTGCTGAAGCCAAAATAGATGAAATGGATAAACTTGTGAAGGTTCTCACTCCCAAGCTAAACAAATTAGAGCTGGAAAATAATTCTGCTAAAGCTGCCCCAGAAGCTCAGAGAAATTCCAATAACCCAAATCAGTTCAGGAGGCAGTTTGCTCCAAGATTCATGCCAAGGGAGCGAAGGAATAATGACATCCAGTAGGAAAGGAGGGAAAACGAAGATCAAAGAGTACCCCCACCTCTTCAAAACAATGTAGTAGATGAAGAAGAGGTTGATGAACAACTGCTCTTGGAGGAGACTGAAACATATCAGGATATGAACCACTTTGGAGATGGTTTGTCTGGAGGTTTCATAACAGAAGAAGATTTTCTGAACTCTGAGTACTATGATGCTGATTTGTATGAAGTTGAAGATGATTTAGAGTTTGAGAAAACTGCTGTAAATGCTGCTGCTAATCAAAATGGAATTAAGAAGACCATTAATCTCAGATCTGGTCCAAAACAAGTAGTCCAAGCTCCCAAGAAAAAAGTTGTTGTACCTGCTGCAAATGTTCCAGCTGCAAATGTTCCTGATAAACAAATTGTTGATCCTGTCACAGAGAAGAAGCAGCCTGCAGAAAAGTCCAAGAAGAATGCTGAAATTGAAGAGGTAAACAGGTCAGCTCAGAATTTCAATTTGGAAACTGAATTAGGAAAATTGAAAATTCCTATTCCATTGACTGAACTTATAAAGAATCCATCTTATAAACAAACAGTTTTAAAGGTTATGAATTCTTCTAGTGGTCAGCATGCTGCTGGTGGTCAGCCTGTTTCAGACACTGTCAATTTGCAAGAAGAAAGCCCAAAAATATTTATTGGTTCTGCCCTAGCTGAGAAAACAGAAAATGAAGCCGGTGCTTCTCCTCCCTTCTATGTTACCTTAACTGTCCATGGTCAAATGATCCACAATTGCCTATTAGACTCTGGAGCATCCCATAACTTAATGCCTAAAGCTGTGATGGAATCCCTTGGTCTCAGTATCACCAAACCTTACCATGACTTATATGCCTTTGACTCCCGAGCTGTCAAGTGTCTAGGGGTAATTAAAGACATGGTTGTTAACCTTACTCAGCTACAACATGAAGAGTGTCATAATGGATGTTGTTGTAGCTGATATCACACCCAAGTTTGGTATGCTTCTTTCAAGATCCTGGGCAAAGAAGGTTGGAGGAACCTTACAGATGGATCTCTCATATGCCACCATTCCTGTTTTTGGTGGAGAAAATAGGAGACTTTACAGAGAACTACAGTTTGCCTATATTGTCACAGATGACAAAAACCCCACTAATCATCCCCTATATGCTGTTGACAAAGATCTAGGGACTTTCATGTTGAATTTCAGTGATGAAGATAATTCTGTTGGCCTCTTACAAGTTGAAAAAGAAAAACCAGTGAGACATTGCAGAGAAGAAGAAGATCAGCTCTGGGAATTATATTTTGATGGATCCTCCTGCAAAGAGGGAGCTGGAGCTGGAGTCTTACTCATTTCTCCTGGAGGTGAGATAGTGAAACTCATGTATAAGCTGGAGTTTGTCACCACTAACAATACTGCTAAGTATGAAGCTTTGATACTAGGACTGAAAGCTGCTAAAGATTTAGGCATTCAGCAAATTACTGCATATGGTGACTCCGAGTTGGTTGTTCGACAGGTGAAGAACAATTATCAAGTAAATCAGGATTTGTTGAAGGTCTATAGAAATGAGGTATGGGATATGCTTGATAATTATTTCATAGCATTCAATATCACACATATTCCAAGAAATCACAATGAGACTGCAGACTCATTAGCTTTGGCTGCCTCATATTTTAAAATTCCTAAAACTACTCAGCTAAGGTATCCTATAGAGGTAAGGTACAGACCATGTGTACCTGAAAATGTGAAACACTGGAGGGTATTTGAAGATGATATTGAAATCAAAAAATTTCTTGAGCTTACAGATGAGTTTACTAATGCCCAAAGTGATCAGGATGAGGATGAAGGAGAAGAACAAGATGATGAGTCTGCTGAAAATGAGTTTGCTGCACAAGAGATAGCAGGCCATAAGATCATTGAGTTGAAGAGTAACTTTATCCCTAAAGGTTTAGTGCCTTTAGAAATAATTTTCACCAAAGATGATACACCTTCTAAACCAGTAGTCCAATCTTCAGAAGATAATGTAGTGGACTGTAATATTGGTACTGCAGAAAACCCAAGAATGGTAAAAATTTCTAAATCTCTGACAGCTGAGCAAAGGAGCAGATATATCAAACTTTTGAAAGAACATGTGGATTTATTTGCATGGTCCTATGAAGAATTAAGAACCTATGACACATCAATCATTCAGCATAAGGTTCCCTTGAATCCCAATGCCAAGCCTTTCCGACAGAAATTGAGAAGGATAAATCCAGCCTTATTCCCTGTGATTGAAAAAGAGATAAAAAAGTTACTGGATGCTAAGATAATAGTTCCTCTCAGGTATTCTTCCTTGGTTGCAAATATTGTACCTGTCAGGAAAAAGAATGGCGAGATTAGACTGTGTTTTGACTTCAGGAATCTCAACAGATCTTCATTAAAAGACAACTACCCTCTGCCAAAGATTGAACAGGTCTTGCAGCAGGTTGTGGGAGCTCAGAGGATTTCCATGGTGGATGGATTCTCAAGGTACAATCAGATTTCCATGCATCCTGATGACAAAGAAAAAACAGCATTTACCACCCCCTGGGGGACTTTCATGTACGATAAGATGCCCTTTGGTCTGATGAATGCTGGAGCAACCTTTCAGAGGGCAATGGACATTGCATTTGTAGGTGAGAAAGATAAGTTTGTTGTCATTTATTTAGATGACATCACTGTGTTCTCACAGTCTGATGATGAGAACTTAAAACATTTGAGGCAAACTTTTCAGAAATGTAGAAAATTTGGACTGTCTTTAAACCCCAAGAAATCTCATTTTGCTGTGCAAGAGGGCAGACTGTTGGGTCACTTGGTGTCTGCTGATGGCATTAGAATTGACCCTGAGAGAGTCCAAGCAATACTAAAGATTAGTTTTCCCAGGAGCAAAAAGGATGTGCAATCATTTATTGGCAAGATAAATTTTCTGCGGTGGTTTATTCCTAATTTTGCTGAGACCATTAAACAAATCACAGCAATGTTAAAGAAGGACCAAGAAGTTAGATGGACTATTGAAGCAAAGGCAGCTTTTCAAAAAATCAAGGTGGCTCTGACTGAAGCACCCGTGTTGGTAAGTCCTGATTTTACCAAGGAGTTCTTTACTTTTTCTTTTGCTTCAGCAGATACAATTGCAGCTGTCTTGCTCCAGAAAAACAAGGAAGGACTAGAGCAGCCCATTGCCTTATTCAGTAAAACTCTCAGGGATTCTGAACTGAAGTACATCATTCTGGAGAAGCAAGCCTATGCTCTGGTGAAGGCTTTAAAATTTTTCAGAATTTATATCTTACATTCCAAGGTTATTTCATTTGTTCCAAATGCTGTAGTAAAATATATTCTGACATAGCCTGATAGTGAAGGAAAGAGGGGAAAGTGGATTGCCAAGATTATGGAATATGAAGTGGAAATCAGACCTACTAAGCTGGTCAAAGGACAAGGATTGGCCAAACTGTTGGCTGACTCAAATTGTCAAGCACTAGGATTACATGGTATGTCAGAAGAATCAACACCTGAAGAAAAGTAGGCAGTACTTGAAAAAGAAAGGATCATGGACTCTTATTCATCTTCAGATTGGTATGCTGATATTCTTTATTTCTTGTTATTTTTGCAATGCCCAGAACACTTAGATAGAAAGGCTGCCAGATCTCTGAAACTGAAAGCTACTAAATATTGTTTGTTGGAAGATCAATTGTTTTGGAAAGACCTAGGAGGTATCTTGTTAAGGTGCTTGGATCAAGCTGAAATAGGGGAAGTAATTTCAGAATATCATGAAGGAGCTTGTGGAGGGCATAAATATTGGAAAGCCACAGCTTACAAAATTTTGAGAGCTGGATACTATTGGCCCTCCCTCTTCTCAGATGTTTACCAGCAGGTAAGAACTTGCATACCCTGTCAAAAATTTGCAGGTAAACAGAAATTATTATCCTTTCCATTGAAGCCTATTGTAGTCAATGCCCCTTTTCAGCAATGGGGTATGGATTTTATTGGGGAGATAAATCCAGCATCTTCAGGACAGCATCATTGGATTCTGACTGCCACAGATTTCTTCACAAAATGGGTGGAAGCCATTCCTACAAGGAATGCTATAGATAAGGTGATTATGGAGTTCATTGAAGACAATATCCTGAGTAGATTTGGCTATCCACATCGATTAATAACTGATAATTCCAAAGCATTCAAATCCAAGGCAATGGTGGCCTTCTATGAGAAAAATGGCATTATTTTGAAACATTCAACTCCCTATTATCCTCAGGGAAATGGTCAGGCTGAATCATCTAACAAGAATTTCATTCAAAGCATTAAGAAATTGCTGAAACATAATAAAAGGTCTTGGGATTCAATGCTGAAATATGCATTCTGGGCAGATAGAATTACAGTAAAATAGGCCATTGGCACTTCTCCTTTTCAGCTAGTATATGGCACAGAGGCAGTGTTCCCTGTTCAGTTGGGGATTCCAGTGATGAAATTCCTCCAAAACTCTCAAGAGGAACCGGATGACATGCAAAGGAGGATCTTTGAAATGATAGAGCTACAGCAGCATAGAGAGAAGGTGGACAAAGAAGCTCAGCTATACAGAGCTAAGGTAAAACACAGGTTTGACAGAAAAATTAAAGAGCATACTTTTTCTGAAGGTGAGTTGGTGTTAAGATGGGATGCAAGAAAAGAACAGAAGGGTAAGCATGGAAAATTTGATAATCTTTGGTTTGGACCTTTTCTGATATCAAAAGTCTTGGAAAATAACACATTTATCTTGCAGTCCTTGGAAGGTGAGGAGTTACCCAGCCCTGTTAATGGGCGATTCCTCAAACATTTCTACAGTTTATGAGATAATTTTCCACTCTTCATTGTACATACCGGTGTGAGTGAGGTTGAATAAAGACTCCATAGCCCAATGGAAGTTTTCAGATAGGTTAATAAAGGACAGAAGGAACTAGTCTACAGGTTCTTGAAGCCTCGCAGGGAGGACTTCATCCCGCAGTTGGAGCCAGATGTTAAGTTAGTAAATTTTCTGCCCAATTTTGGTTTGAATTCTTAAATTTTTGGTTTGTTTCTCATTTTTCAAATTAAGTTTTTGTTTTAAGTTTTAGTTTTGATCTCCTTCAGGAGTTCTCTTGATGATTTGATAGTTTTTGGACATATGGTTTATAGGTTTTATTTGATTTTTGGTCTTTTGCATTTTAAAAAGGGGTTAAAGAAAGTCATATTATCAAAAAAATGATTCATTAATGTGTATTTAGAGGTCAGTTGGACTTGATTATTACCTTAGCAACTTTTTAAACCTCCGACAAATTAGCAGAAAATTGAAAAACAGCGAAAATTTGGCATGGAAGTTATTCTTGTAGCGCTGGATGAAAATTTAACAAAGGGCGCGCTACAAGAATATCGCGGCCCTTTGTTTTTCCGATTTTTATGCAGATTTTAATCATGATTTTCATCTGGAAGTGACTAATAACATTTGGTGAGTTGTCTAGCACGTGTATGCTACAGTTTAAGCACGATTTCAGGTGGTTATCAGTCCCGGAACAAATCAAGCTCATCATTGCTTATGATGCGGAATCAGTTAGACAGACATTAGTAAATCTCGGTTTAACTGGCGTGATTTGGTTTTCACACATATTATCAAAATAAAGGAGTGATGGTGGAGAAGATTAAATCGCTAAGAAGGAGGATTGTATCGCTGAGAAGAAAAGACAGTGTTATAGACACCAGCGAAAATTAGGGCTTCCTAATTCACTTACCTGCAGTTAAGGAAGTTATATGAAGACACCTGTACGCATAAGGAGAGACCGTTGATAACCCGAGACGAAGGTTTAAGCCGTGGCATTTGAGTAATTGACAGGTAATTCAATACAAACCAGTCTAATTGAAGAAATTGGGTTTTTCTCGCTGCGCGATTATTTGGAGAAATTGGTTGCTGGAGATGATAAAATAGGTCATGAAATGAACCCTTTGCCATAGAAATAGCTGTCTGAAGCTATTATTGAGAACTTGCATGAACAGAGTATCATAATAACCTTAATTTTGAAACTTTCACTTTTGGAATTTCTAGGACAGTTTAAAGGAAGGTTTTTTATGTTTTATTCTCTAACCTACTCAAGAAACTTTGATGTTGATGAATATTGGCTGTCATGAGCTAACTGAATAGGTTTCTTCTCAGACCTAATGACAATGTGAACCAGAATCTACAAGAAACAGCATTGAGAGGACTTATAAACTGATTTGTTATGTTCATCTTTTACACAGAAAGTGTTCAGTTGGTTTGAAAAGCTGTTGATAATTGTTATGATCCGTAAAATCACTTGCTTGGAGAACCATGTTCAATTGTTTGGAGAACATGCTGGTTTTTATATACAGGTTTTGATGGCAGTTTGTTGGTAAAGGTGAATATATTGCAGACAGGGGTGTTTTTCTCTCTTCTCACACTGTCAGTCTCCAGTTTGTCTAACAAGCCTGTGATTGATTTTAATCTTGCAAAATTTGAAGCAGTGAGAGTTCTAGGTTTTGAAGATCAAGACTGGTTGATACACAGAAATAGGAGTACAAGACTGAAATAGAACAGCTATTTTCACTGACAGTCTTCAATTATATTGAACACCCTGGACACTACAGTTAATCTAAGTGTTGTTTTCTGTATTTTGAATCAGTTTGTGCTAAAGGAGAAGGTCATATCTGAGTGCATATTCTACTGCTTGTCTCCTTATCCCTAAAATGAGGAGCTTGGATGACATATAGTCTGAAACAATTTGACATTATGTTTGATGGTACATTTTTGAAGAATGAGCAGTGTTTTTGTGCTCTTATGACTGTTTTATTCATGAATTGATCAATTCTCATAGTCTACCTATATTCAGACCTAATTTGTACTGTTGTAACAAAGAAACATTGAAGCCTAAGGTCAGGTGAATTTGATCTTCTGTTAGGGAAGTTTTCCTTCATCTTTTAAACCAACAGGTCTGTCCAGGAGTGCATAGCAGATTGTGAAGGTGTTCAAAGAACAACAAACCAATTTTAAAACATTTTGAAACCTAAAGCCAGATTGTTTCTATTTCCTGCAAGAAGAATATGGGAAAGAGTGGCAAAAGTGGTAAGGTCAACAGGGCTGAGCCCACTGACCTGACCTGGATTGAAAAGCTTCCAGACTGTGTAGAATTGTTCAAACAAGCAGGTTGGCTCAAGTTTTTCAGGAAGATAGATGGATACAATGCTCAGGTGTCCTGCAAGTTTGCTCAGGGACTTAAAGATGATATGGCCATCATGGATGCTTTAAAATTCAAGATGACTGTGGGATTAATTGCAGAGGCTAATGAGATCAGCAATGAAGGAGAACATTGGTTCAAAAAGTTGCCTTTTGAGTTTGAGCCACAAAGGTACCTATTGCCTAATGTGATTCCTGACTGGAACAAGGGTATCCTCATTCAAAATTTCAGGAAAGAGTGGATTGAGCCCATAAGGATACTTCAGAGTTATGTGACTTGTGAGGGCAGATATTCATTTGTATTTAAATATCATTTCAGGTTCGTTCAACACATAGTAGGATTTTCTAAAATGAACCTGCCCTTTTTTTTTTTAAAGAGCCCGCAGAAGATGTCTGGTAGGATAAAGAAACATGATGATTACACTTCCCAGTCACTTTTCCATCATGGTCTGATCAAACTGATCATCACCACAGTGTTGCAACATGAAGGTAGGACATGGGACTTCTTTTTATTCTGGTCAGATGTTCATCCACAGCAAGAAGACCAACAACCCAAGAGACGGAATGATAAGGGGAAAGTGATGATGAAAAAGTTAGGACACACAGCCAAACCTGCAGATAGAGATAATGTTAAGGCTAAGAAGGTAGCAGAGCAGGTAAAGGCTGTCAGTCAGTTCAAAATGTCTTCAGATTGCCCTAAAAGCAAGTACTCATTGTTTGCAGGAGAAAAAGTGCAGCCTAGTTTGCAATTGCCACCAGCAGCACATTCTGAAGAAGCCAAGATTATTGATGAAGTGAAAGATGCTGTACTTAAGGATGAAATGCAAGCTAAACAAAGAAGCCCCCTCACTATATTTTCTGAATATGAAGGGTACTTATTAGAGGATGAGCATCCAATTCATGAAGTAGGGTTAAGTGTTGAAGCCTGTGGAGAATTCCTTAGTTCAGAATGCAAAATAGCTAAACCAAAGAAAAAGAAAAGGACTGCAGTTCCATACAGAAGGCCTAAAACTAGGCCAACTAATAAAATCAAGTGGAATATGAAAAAATTACTTAACCCCAAGTTGAATGCTAGACAAGAAGCTGTTGTGATTGATTCTTCTTCTAATGAAGAAACATAAATTGTTAAACAGGGCATCAGAGGCAAGGGAAAGTCAATTGCCAAGCCTTCTTCTTTTCCTCAACCTGCAAAGACAAAAAGATTACAGTTAGCAAGAGAGATTGAACAGTCCAAGACTAATTTATCTGAAATAGTGTTAGAGATAAGGAATAAACTTTCAAAACAGCAACAAGATGAAGAAGCTAGAATCTGTCCTCTTGAAGATCATGAATGTGATGAAGAGGATCAAGCTATACTCAAGCAAGCAGGAATTTTAGAAGAGTCAATTGTTCATGTTGATTTCTCAGATCTTTTAATGCAAGATGAAAATATATCAGAGATCCCAAATTTTGATGAAGAGGAGGTACAGGAAAGTATTCAGAAATACAGGAAACACATGAAACACCTGCAAGAAACTAATGATGGATTATTCAAAGTTAATAAAGGGCTTATAGAGGAGTTGCAGGATATCCATAAGCATTTTTTGGAGCTGTCAGAATTTTCCAAGGAAGTCCTTAGTAGGAAAAGAGTTGCTGACAGGTACTGTGCAAAGCTGGAGAAGACTGTTGATCATTTACAATAGGAAAATGAAGACTTGCAGAAAAGGATAACTGATATGGAGAAGAAGGATAAAAGAGTGAAGAAAAGGTCTCGAAGCCTAGATGGAATATCACTTCTTTTTGAGGCAGCTAAGAAGATATGAAACCGTTATTAGTTAGTGGTTATTTTTGATAAATACTTTTTGTTAAGGATTTGCTATTTTTAGCAATCATGTAAATTTGTAAAAAGTCACTTTTTACTTTACCTAGATTAGTAATTTGATGGAGGCACTTAGGAGGAGAAACCTAACTGATTTTGTAGATGATGTCTATTTAGAAGAGTTAGCAAGTCATTGTTAGGATTCTGGATTTTTGGGAGCATCAGGAGGTCTGCTAGCTGCTTGTACTTTCAGACTTGTTCAGAGATAGGTACTGTAAGTCTCATATACATTTACTAATGAAATAATGTGATATATGACTCTTTCCCCCACATTTTGTCTATGTTGGCTTTGTTATTGAGCATGTTTTGCTTCTTAAATGGTAAATTCATTGCTAGTTAATGTGTTTTTCTGGTAATTCTTATCTTTTAATGTATGAACCACATCATAGTCTCTTTGTTGGATTTTTGTGATATGTTGGGCATCTTTATTAGTTCATGTCTATGATTTAGTTGTTGCTTTTACTCTGAATTTATTCCCTGCATGATCTTGAAGCTTACAACCATTCAAATTATATCAAAAACCTTAAACTTTCTTTTATTTATTGAGTTTTACTCTTGAGATTGTGTTGGCTTGTTCCCCTAGCCTTAGGAACAATTTTTGACACAAACATTGTGTATTTACATGATGACTCAAAATATGCTATGATTGACAGGCATGATAACCATAGGTATCATTGATCACCTATACACAAAAAACCAAATCGATGGCATGGACTTGTCCTTGAGTTGCTTACCATGATTTAAATACAATGTATACATCATGTACAATTTTAATACCATGGGGTCAAAACTGGGATGTTACATTCCCCTCCCCCTTAATTAACACTGTCATGAGTGCATTACAAAATTGAAAAACAGTTGATGTTCCGATCGCATGGCATCCTCCAGCTCCCACATAGCCTCATGAGGACTGCAGTGCTTCCACTGCAGCTTTACCTGTCCGACGGCTCAATTTTAGAGCACTATGACCTTCTTGTCGAGGATGCACAATGGATCGGTTTGGAAATATCCCTTGTGTTCTAGCTGAATCACATCTGAATTTATCACATGGTTAGGATCATGTACATATTTCTTAAGGAAATAAACATGAAAAAAATTATGAGCTCTAGTGCTAGCAGGAAATTGAAGTCTATATGCAACTAGGGCCTGTTCTTTCAAGCACTTCAAAAGGCCCACAATATCTAGGTGACATATTGGCACAACTTCCAAGATTCAAAGAACTCTTCCTTGGTCTCACTCTTAGATAAGCATCATCCCAAGCACTGAACTCTCTATGCACTCTATGATTGTTTGCATAGCTTTTTTTCCTATCTTGGGCTACTTTAAAGTTATGCATGATCTTTGCAACCTCTGGATCCATGTCCTTGAGCCATTCTAGACCAAGAACAATCTTGTTCACTGGATTATTCCAAGTCACTGGTGTCCTACACCTTCTTCCATATAGGGCTTCATATGGACTCATTCCTAATGATGTTTGTTGTCCATTATTATATGCAAACACTACCAAGTGCAAATAATCCTCTTCAAGCACCTTATTTACTCTCTCTGTTTTCCCATCAGTTTAAGGATGGTAGGCAATGCCGAAGTTCATCTTGTTACCCAAATCTGCAAACAAACCCTTCCAAAACTTGGAAGTGAACTTGGTATCCCTGTCAGAGAATATTTCCTTAGGAAATACATGCAATCTGAAAATTTCTTTCATGAAATTTTTGCAATGGCATCATCCTTATATGTGGACTTAACCGATATAAAATGTGTTGTGTTTGTCAACTTGTCCACCACAACCATGATGGAATCATGTTTCCTCCCAGTCATCGACAATCTTATAACAAAATCCATGGAAATAACTTCCCATTTCCATTCTGGAACTAAAAAAGGCTGCGATAAACCTACTGGGTGGTTATGCTCAACCTTTACCTACTGATATTTCATGCATTTGGAAATATACTCGGCAATGTCCTTTTTCGTTCATGGTCAAAAATAGTACTTTATGGTTGTAGCAATTGTCTTCTAAGTTCTAGATCACGAGTAGCATAGTTCTTCTCATTTTCCTTCAACTTTATTGACTCATAGCATACCACATGTTTTTCTTGCATAAGAACTCTTCTCAGTCCTTGATTACATGCATCAGTACACACCAAAAAATATTTTTCTCACTCTGCAAATTTTCAACATTGGTGCACTTGTAAGAATATTCTTCAATTGCTGGAAGCTCTCCTCACATCTTGCTGTCCATTCAAACTTTATCCCCTTTTTTTCAAAGAAGTGATTGACTGTGCAAACTTGGAGAATCCTTCAATGAGCCTCCTGTAGTATCCTACAATTCCCATAAAAGACCTCACATCCATCACATTTCTTGGGGTTGGCCAATTCATGATGTCTTCAATCTTTTTAGGGTCCATAGATAGTCCCTCTATTATAATGATGTGACCCAAATAATGAATTCTATATTCATAAAAGTCACATTTGCTAAACTTTGCATACAAATTATGCTCCCTTAGTAATTTCAATGTCAGTTTCAAATGTTCTTCATGCTCTTATTCATTCTTAGAATAAATAAGAATTCCATCTAGGAATACAAGAAAAAACATGTCTAGATACTTGCTGAAAACACTATTCATGAGACATATAAATGTAGTTGGTGCATTTGTGAGACCAAATGGTACCACTACAAACTCATAGTGTTCATACCTTGTTCTAAAGGTTGTCTTATGAATATCTTTATCCTTGATTCTTAGCTGATGGTAACCAAACCTCAAGTCGATCTTGGAAAATACCTTTGCTCCTCTCATTAGATAAAAAATATCATCAGTTTGAGGTAAAGGGTATTTATTTTTCATAGCGAATTTGTTCAATAGTCTATAATCAATACACAACCTAAGTGTACCATCCTTCTTTTTCACAAGCAAAATAGGTGCTCCCCAAGTGGACACTGTACTTTTCCAACAAATCTTGCAGCGGCATCTTTAGCTCTAGCAATTTTTGTGTACTCATCATGTAGGGTGTCTTGGACACTGGTGCTGCTCCATGAAGAAGGTAAACTATAAAATCAATGTATATTTTTGGAGGAAGCCCTGGAATTTCATTACGAAAAACCCCCCTAAATTCTTATAATACATGAAAGTCCTCCAACCTAGGAGTTTCATTCTCTGCTGTATGTAATCAAGCTCGACTATGTGTGCTTCTAACCAATCCATTCCAATGATAACATCATAGGAACCAAGTGGTAGAACATTCAAGTATGCATAGGTGACTAACCCATCCCTGACTAACTTCACTAACTTTTATGTTGGTTCCAGTGGTTAGTTGAACTAACCATGACTTGTTATGCTTTAAATTCTTAAAAACACAAATCTCAACAATTCTAGGAGTGATATACCTGTAAGTAGATCCAAGGTTAGTCAAAACAGAAACAAATTGCTCAACAATCTTACCTTCAACCTCAACCACAGTTGATTGATGATCTTCCTGGTAGTCCTCTAGCACTGCATAATTCTAAGGGAGGTCCTTGCTACTTGACCCATTGTTTCTACTTCTTGAAGATTATGATCTTAGTGTACATACTCATTCTCAAGAAGACAGTTCCCTCGCATGTGTTTTTCTCCGCATCTCTAGCATTGGAGTGGTTCTCTTATCACCTTTGGAGCTCTTGTCCTATTTTCCCTCACTCGGTTTGGCTTAGTCATAGCTTGTGACAGCTACCTTTTCATATTTCGGAACTGAGAAGGCTTTAAACCTTTCTTCCTTTGGTCAAACTTTTAATTTTTCTTGTCCTTCAATGCCTTATGGATATTTGGTTTGCATTTGTTTTGATCATACCAATACTTGTCCTTCCTGATAGCCTCTTCTAGAGTTCTAGGTTCATCAAAATCAATAGTGTCTTTGTATGAATGAGGTAGTCCACTTATAAAACTCTGTATCTTAAATTTATCATATTTGATATACCTGACATACCTCAATAGTTCCAAGAATTTGTTTTCATATTCCTCCATGGTAAGCTTCCCAAATTTCAACTCATGGAAGTCCCTAATCTTGTCATCGTAGTACCTATCAGAGAGATACTTATGCCTGAAATACTTCTTGAACTACTTCCACACAATATTTTTGTCATTGATCTTCTTCACTTTCCTAAGGTTCCCCCACCATATGGATGCTCTTCTATTGAGATTGAAGATGGCTACTATTTCCTTCATATTTCCTAAATATTCTTGGACTTGGAAATATTTATTCATCCCAAGAAGCCAAGCTTCAGCTTCTTGACCTGTTTTTACCTCACCATTAAAGGTGTGAGGCATTTCCTTATTAAATTCATCACTTGAACTATTCCTGTAATGCCTCTTCCTCTTATTCCTATGAGATGAAGAGCTCGAACCCCCAGTGGATCCTTCAAAGTCATATGACCCACTAGAATACTTTTTTCTTCTTCTAGCATTGCTCTTACTTCCTTCTATATTTGCTTCCTGATGCCCAGAGTTCATCTTCCTTTGGATGTATGTGAAACTCTGTAGCATGGTTGCATTCAACCGATTGTGCTCTTCCTGAGCTTTAATAATTATTTCACTGTATTCTGTGCACCTTTGCAATCCCACCCTTAGGCTTCTCATGGTGGTTACAATATCTGGCAGAGTCTCTTCATATCTTCTTCTGTTGGACTCTGTTTCAGCATTTCCAACTCGAACATTTCCCCCCATAGCATTTGCCTCATACTCATAGGGATCCTATGCATAATTCATGCTGTAGGTTCTCATGGACGAGCCAAAAAAAAAAAAAATTCAATCTGCACTATGACTCTGCAAAATGTGTTAATAAACATCATTTATTACCTGCATAACAATTTCAAAATTAAAACCACTTACTAGCTGTTCACTTGGCCCATATAGGCCCAATGTTGTAACCAATAGCTCTAATACCACAATTTCATGTCCCCTCCTTCCTTGGAGGATAACGTGACTGCTAATCTTCACTCTGATATGAAAATGTAGCGTACCAGCTACTATGATATCCCATAATGTACATGTACCCGGTGCCCATACACCTGACTGATATGTGGAATAATTTAAAACTTGATAATTACCTCTCTTAAACACAATTATGGGTCATGTAACATCCTTTAACATTCATTCTTAGGTTTATAACCCGTTGTAATAGTTGTTCTGTCCTTGAAAGATCCACTCTGTAACCAGAAGGGTCATCTGTGCACTGAACCTCTCCTTTCTACATTATCCTTTCTTCCTTCCACTGTGAAATCCAAGAACCAAAAATATAATCTGCGACGGATTCATTCAAGCACTTCCACCTTCTTCCTTCTACCCTTGTGCCTTCCATTGCAAAGCTTAGGAATCAAAAACATAATGTTGGCACTGGGATTTGGGCCCCCAAGGTCAAGTGAGGGGAGGCCACTCCTGGGTAACAACAAAACCACTTTAGGCTACACCTCTGGCCCTGTGCAGTCAAAGAGGGATCTCTCATCTGTCACCGGAGTATACTCCCATAAGATTTTCAATATCATGTGTCACCAGAGTCTACTCCGCATAGGATTTTTAACCAGCATGATCATGGGGCTAGGATCCTGAATGGGATAGAATATGTCGACATAGGATGGATAGTGGGATTAATCAAGAATAAGGGACCATGGGAAAATGGAGTCAAAACCTGCACAAGAAATGATTACGAAGGGAAAGAATGATGTGGGGTTGCAAATAGAGGCAAGATAGCCGTTGATCTCCCAATCAGGAGATATATAGCGGGTGATTCAGAGGATAAGAGGGGACAGTCCATCACATGGAGCACCGTCGAGATGAATTCCACCCAAATTTAGAAGAACCATTGTTAATGTTTGGAACAACGGCAGGATCATAGCGAGTATTAATTCCTAGCCATTATACACTAAGTTACAGACATGAAAAGTATTCAACAAACTGGAATGGAAACAGGAAACACATTTACACGTAAAGAAAGCACATGTTGGGAAAAGCAACGACACATGAATCTCTACCATGAGAAAATAGTTCTTCCTATGCAATTTATTCATACACAGGTATCAAATTTTACAAACGGGAGCCTCAGCCCGGGATATTTCCCAATCCAATTCACTAACTCCTTTCTCCCTCTAGCGGGAGTGTTTTTATACAATCCTGTTGCTAAGACTACCGAATTAAAGACTGTTATAAGTCTCCATTATGCATTAACAGTGCAAGGAGTGGACTATCGCCATGTTTTACAAATATAAACAAACATTATGGAGATACAGCGCATGATAACGTAGGTTGACAGTGTAGAGCCTCCCACCATTCTGCTTCATAAAAATGATTCCCATGCGGCGTGTTGACGATCTATTTCCCACTCAGGCTGCTTGGGACCCATTTTGGGTCTCCTTGTCTAGTAGGAGGATGTCGATGAAAGGCTGACAAGAAGACCCGAATCCTTTTCCCTACCATTCTCCTGACCCCATCCTCCATCGGGTAACACTGTTATAGGAGGAGGCCGGAGAAAAGATGGCCAAACGCTTGGTGATGATAAGTGACTTAAGAAGCTTACAATCCTTGTACTGTCTTCTTCCTCCCATGAGGAGGATCCTTTCACGAGCCATGTATCCAGGTGTGCGTTTGAACTTCTCCTCGCCCATGACCAAGCAGCCAAGTGGAGATCCCAAGAATGGTGTCAAAGGCTCTGGACCCATCTGATCCCAGTATGAGCATCCACTCCAATAGTACCGCCACCACTATTAGATGGGACTTCAAAGGTCATGACTGTAGCTGGGAGTGTTAGAGGGATGCCACTAGGATGTTAAAACCCATGCACTGCACATCCGGATATCGGGTAGTGTAGAAGCGAGTGAACCTCCCTTGGTGTTTAACATCTGTGCCCCGATGGTTGGTGATTTTCTAGTAAGGATAACGAAAATGTAGATTCATGTTTTCCTACCAAGAGTACTCCATACTGAAATAACTTCTTGAACCACACAGCCATGGTTGTCTAAGAAGAACTTCAATGCTTCTCGGGATTCAACCCTATATCTCTTCTCATCTACACAATTCCATGTCTCAAATATCTTCGAAAGATGGTGTTCTATAGTGTGACCAGGACGGCTCCAAAAGGACTATACCTTCAAAGTAGTTGTGATGGTGGCATGTGTGATGCCGGGGTGGGGATCTTCCTTCCTCATGTTCAATGATATCATTTGGTATGGCTCATATTTCAAACCATTTATGTGGGGTTTCCGGGCTGGTTCCAAGGGTTGCGGATTTGACCATCCCTTGCCCTTTCAATTACCTTGATGGTGGCGTCGGGCCACTCTAGTTCATTGCCTCCCTATTCCTTGAGTAAATTCCAGGTCCATCACCTCAATGAATAAAGCCTCTATATTTCTCATGCATCCCTTTGAAATGAATCATGTACCACACTTGCGAGCTGAGGGAAATAGTGCCGCTAGACAAGACTTCCACCTCAGGCATATCCCGAATGGCGTCGAACGAATCAGCCAATATGCAATGGGGAAGATTACACATATGAATGCCTCCTCTGCTATCATCTCCATACTATATGGGAAACCTGTACCTTGGGATTCATCTCCATACTGGATGGGAAACCTGTACCTTGGGAAACCAATATTCTATGTCCGCCGTCCACGTTCCACTCACCCCATCACCAACTTTTTCTTCAGAATACTGCGGGCAGTTCTGGATCATGACATGTTCTTAACCATCGATCAAGACTAACCTTTCATTTAGCCATCGATCCAAGTGGGCCCCACCATCCCTCGCAATGAGTAACCTTGACATTCGCCTGTACTATTTTGCATTGTGAAATGAACCGGAACAGTGGAGTTTTTCCCTTCTTCATCTAGATTTTTCCCCTTCTTCATTGCAACCATTGATTTTAATGATCTCTACGCCCTTTAGTGATTTGAGATTGTAGTCCTATCCACACAAGTATGGATCACAAAATTACTTTAGGCCATAGATCTGCCCCAGATCTCATCTTAGCCGTCAAAAGCTTCTGCTCTTTAACACGTTTTGCAATCCGGGAAGGAAGTTTTGATCGTGCATGTTTTCTTGCGCGAAAGGGTTTGGAGCCGTTGATCTCCTTCAGATCAATTGTAGCCTTTGATTATGAATCCTTTCCAATGCTAACAGCACACCCACTGCTTTCCTCGTTGAAGGGCGCTCATCTGAGATTCAAGGGACTGGGACCCTTACTGAATCTTTGTCAAGCCCTTAGATCAACTGTTAAAAATAGAGTGTTAACAATTGGCTCCATGAGGGATGCTATCCTCCCAGTGAGGTAGCAAAGAACCCTCGTAGACCAAGTGCCAAGACCATTGGGATTCCTTCCATCTTTCTTTGACATCTCCATTCTACTCCTTGCTACTGCTTCAGCGGATTCATGCCACTCTTGCAAATCATGCTGGTGACTGTAAACCTGTGCTGGTAACTAAAAAATGAAAACAAACTGAAAATAGTAATGAAGGAAATGCTCAATAATAGATGAGCTTATTTTCTCCTACCTACCCTACCTAACTTTGTACACAAGTCTGATTAAGTGAAATCAGACTTCCAGTGAAGGAAATCAAGGAACTTGCTTAATATTCTTGTTCTTGTATGGTGGTCGATGGACAGAAATGAAACATATAATGGGAGAAGGAAAAGATTAACAAACTGATCTTCAAGGCAGAGATGCGACCAATACTTTCCTTCACCCAGACCCTCCATGTATTTGGCCATAGGATCGTAGAAATCAAGGAAACCTCTAGCGTGTTCTATCACCTCCTCATGGGAAAGCTATCCAGAGCTTCCTACTTCTAGGGAGTCATCACGATGACACTTGGAAGATTGTAGACAAGGACTGTTAACTTTTCATATGCTTAGCTAAGACATCAGTACTTCATTTCATTTTCATAAAAAAAGCACATATAAACATGATCACTGAAATATAGACAAGCACAACCATACAAAAGGAACACAAAGATTTATCCTAGGAAAATCCTAAAGGGAAAAACCCAGCAAACGATTCCTCAATATAGATGCCCCATAAAGATAAAAGATAAAAGATAAAACCAGCAAGGACATCAAAGCCTGATCCTCCTCCTTCTCCATCTACTTTTCTTCTCCACTAATGCGCTACACAAGTGAGAGTGTGTGTTCCAAATGAGGAGCACTACACCTTTATTTATATTCATCCGTTCACTTAAGTTAACTCATCTGTCATGTAGGCTCGAGTTAATCATGTAGGATCGAGTTACACATGTAGGCTCAAGTAACCATACTGGGGTGCTAATGACCCACCTTTATAATTAGAGGGGATTTCCTCATGACTCTTATTAGTAATACAAGTGGTTCTCCCAGTAGGACCATCGGGGACCACAAAGAAATACATATAGAAAATTCTTCGAAGTTACAATATTTCAACACTTCCCCTTAACGAGAAGGGTTTTCTATAACAACATCAACAACAACAATAATAGGAGAGAGATAGAGGACATCATCAACATCATCAGGGTGATACATCTATAAATCATTGGAATCTTTTCAACATCATGTAGTCTTCATCTTCAATCTTTAGTCTTCAGCATCATCAGTACTTTGACCACTTCGATTAGCAACATCTTCAGCATCTTGACTCTTCAATCAGCAGCAACATCTTTAGCACTTTGACCTTTCGATTAGCAACATCATCTTCAACACTTTGACCTTTCAATCAGCAACATCTTCTTCAGCCCTTTGGCCTTTCGATCAGCAACAACATCATCATCATACTCTAATCTTTCGATCATGAAAACATCAACATCATCATCATCAAAATATCAACATCAAAATATCATCATCATCATACTCTGATCTTTCAATTAGAATCATCATTATCATCAGCCTCTGATCTTTCGATCAGTACGTCATCATCATCATACTTTGATAATATGGAATCATCATCATCATCAAGAACTCATCATCATCACATTCTTATCTTTCGATCAAAAACATCATCATCATCATTACATTCTGATCTTTCGATCAGAAAACATCATCATCATCAGCAACGTCATAATCATAAGCAACTTTTGATCTTTCGATAAAAAAACATCATCATCGTCATATTTTGATCTTTCGATCAGAGAACATCATCATCAGCAACTTTTGATCTTTCAATCAGAGAAACATCATGATCATCATATTCTAATCTTTCGATCAAAGAACATCATCATCAGCAGCAACAACATCATCATCATATTCTAATCTTTCAATCAGAGAACATCATCATCATCAGCAACATCTGATCTTTCAATCAGAAACATCATCATCATCATCACACTCTAATATTTCGATCAAAAACATCATCATCATCATCACACTCCGATCTTTCGATCAGGAAACATCATCATCAGTAGCAGCAGCCCACAGTACAAATACAAAGAAGTCTTTGGATCTCTTTTGGACTCAAAATCCAAGGATGATGCAATCCTATCACATTCTCGAAAACCGAGGTCACCGGATCCATTCTGAACTGAGGTTCAAGGATGATGTAATCCTGCCACATTCTCAATGACCAAAGTTACATCGGATCCATTATGAACCGAAGTTCAAGGATGATACAATCCTGCCACATTCTCAATGACCGAAGTTACACCGGATCCGTTCTGAACCAAAGTTCAGGGATGATTCAATCCTGCCACATTCTTGATGACCAAAGTTACACTAGATCCGTTCTGAGCTGAAGTTCAAGGATGATACAATCCTGCCACATTCTCGATGACCGAAGTTACACCGGATCCGTTCTGAACCGAAGTTCAAGGGTGATACAATCCTGCCACATTCTCGATGACTGATGTTACACCGGATCCATTCTGAACCGAAGTTCAAGGATGATACGATCTTGCCACATTCTCGATGACCGAAGTTACACCGGATCTGTTCTGAACCGAAGTTCAAGGATGATACAATCCTACCACATTCTCGATGACCAAAGTTACACGGAATCCATTCTGTACCGAAGATCAAGGATGATACAATCCTACCACATTCTCGATGACCGAAGTTACACCAGATTCGTTCTGAACCGAAGTTCAAGGATAATACAATCCTACCACATTGTCGATGACCGAAGTTACACCGGATCCGTTCTGAACCAAAGGTCAAGGATGATACAATCCTACCACATTCTCGATGACTGAAGTTACATCGGATCCATTCTGAACTGAAGTTCAAGGATGATACAATCCTACCACATTCTCGATGGCCGAAGTCACTGGATCACTTCTGGACATATGTCCCAGGATGATACAATCCCTCTTCATTCTCGAAGACCGAGGTCTCTGGATCACTTTAGGGAAAGTGCCCAGGGATGATACAATCCCACTTCATTCTCGAAGACCGATGTCTCCGGATCACTTTTGGACATATGTCCTAGGATGATACAATCCCTCTTCATTCTCGAAGACTGAGGTCTTCGTATCACTTTAGGGAAAGTGTCGAGGGATGATACAATCCCACTGCAACATCACTAATCCCCCTTTTAGGGAAGGTCTTTTTGAACCATACCAATATTGTCTCAAAGTGTTCGAACTTTACCCGAGACAGAGGCTTTGTCAGGGAATCATCATCTAAACCATCTTCATATAGATCTTCAGTATGTGAATATTGAACTATCACCATATATATCTCTAGTATGTGAGCACTGAAAGCATCATCAGGTCACCATCATCTGCATCTACAGTATGTAAATACTGAAACATCGTCATCTGCATCTTTATATTGAATGTAAAAATACTGGATTTCTATGTGTTATGACGGAACACCGGGTTCTCTGTAATCAAAAATCTCATTATCACATAGAATCAATGTAGTATCCATCTTCAGTTCAAAGAGACCTAATATAAGGTTCCGAAGCCATATGGCTTCACAACTTAGCAGAGCAATGTGCTATGTATTCTACTTCAGCCATGCTACGAGAAACATTGCACTATTTCCTGCTAAACCATGAACTCATAGCAGACCCCAAACAAAAGCATCTACCTAATGTGCTTTTCCTGTCTGAGATACTTCTAGCCAAATCTACATCTGTGTAGCTATACAATCTATACTCATGGCTACCATCATAATATAAACCAAATTCTATAGTCCCTTTCAGATATCTCATCACATGTTTTGCAGTTACTAGGTGAATCTGTCTTGGTTGAACAAGATATTGAATTAAGGTGTTCACAACAAAACAAATGTCTTGTCTGGTATTTGTTAAGTACATCAACGACCCAATGATCTGTCTGTAATGAGTCATATCCACTAACTCTGATGAGTCATCAACTAACAGCTTCAAGTTGGAGTCCATGGGTGTGGCCATGACTTTGCATTCCAACATATTGAATCTCTTCAATATATCTACCGCATACTTTCCCTGGTTGAGAAAGATTTCTTCTGAACTTTGCCATACTTCCAGACCTAGGAAATAATGCATTAACCCAAAGTCTTTCATCTCAAATTCTTCTGCTAGTTTCTTCTTGCTTTCCATGACCTATTTCTCATTTCCTATCAAGGATAAGTCATCCACATATAATAACAGGATGACAAGTTCATCTTCTACAACCTTGAGATAAAGGTTAGGATCAGCTTTACTTTTGGTAAATCCCATGCTCGACAATAAACCATCTATTCTTTCATACCAAGATCGAGGAGCTTGTTTAAGACCATATAATGCCTTCTTCAACTTGCATACATGAGTATGTCTATCTTCAACTTCAAATCCTTGTGGCTGTTCTATGTATACTTCTTCTTTGATCACACCATTTAGAAAAGATTCTTTCACATCCATCTGGTGTAAGTCCCACTTCATCATGGATGCAAGTGCCATGGTAGCTCTAATTGAAGTATATCGTGCTACTGGGGAAAATGTCTCTTCATAATCAATTCCCTCTTTCTGAGAGAAACCTCTGGCCACACATCTTGCTTTATACTTCTCAATACTTCCATCAGCTACATGCTTTATTTTGCATATCCATTTGGAGGATACTATACTCTTTCCTTCTGGTTTGGGAATTGTATCCCAAACATCATTCTAGTATTCTTTCATCATAACATCTTCCATGAGTTCATCTTATCTGGTCATCAACATATCCTAGTCTTCTGCATTCAGCCTTGAAGGTTGAAACCCTCTTTACTCTTGGTAAAGTCTCGATCCAGTAGGAATTTGTCCATCATGTTGTACCATGTCAAACTTAGATATCTTCTGTAGTCACTCCCCCTGAAGTGGAGTATCATCTTCCCTCTTCATTCTATACAGGTGGCTCTATGCTTGATATATACTTGTCAATAGAGTATGTCATTTCATAGTCTATTCTTTCTAAGGAAAATCATGAACCTTTTCTTTGTACATTTGTTCTTGTAGATCCATATGGAAGATACTACGTACTTCCCTTTATGTCTCGAAATCATATCGTATACATCATTCCCCATGATCAACTGTTATTTTTTGATCATAACATTCTTTTCTTCATCTTGAGTTATCTATTATACCCATGGTGGTCTTCATCCTTTGAGGTGGATCTACCACTCTCTGAAGATCTTTCTTTCGTCCTGGTGTCTCTGACCCTGGGAGCTTCAGATTCATGTTTATTGAATTGTCATCACATGTTCTTCGGAACAAGTCTCATCCTTGTTTTCTTGTAGGAGGTTGTTCATGACCTTTTCTACAATTCAAATGCACCAATTTCATGGTTAGAACTATTTCATAAAACATATGCATACCGACAAATTATTATGCATCATGCAACTGTTTAGCCAATACAACATTCATCCATATCTCACAGAAACTTTCTAGATGACATCATTGAGATTGTGCATTAATCCAATATGTCATGTAAAGAGGTTTCATTCTAGATAAGTAGCAATGGAGAGATGTATAGCACCATGAGCTACTTACCGATCACATACATATTAGTAGTATACAGTCATTAATGCAAACAATCTATCATGCATAACACATCAACTGAATATGCATAACAAAACAATATCATTAAATGACAATTGAATACTTATATTTTGTTTGTTTTGTGGGTAGACTCCTTCTTGATCATTCTCCTTCATCATCTTCTTCATTCATGAAATCATCATTTCTTATCCAAATGATAAGATGGATAAGAGGTTCGTCAAGAATTGAGTTCTTCATATTCCTCATCGCCTAAGGGATCTTCTTTGAATGGTGAGAGCTTGATCTTCATTTTGCTCCCATCTTTCTCCTTCTCTTCTTATGAGACGAGCTTCTTCTTCTTCCCAAAGTCAACTAAAAGTAATAACTTCCTTCTAGCACACATTCCTCACATGAATGAATCCCATGATCATGGGAGGACATTCAAGGTGGCTATCACCACTTCTGCATTCTCTACTTCTTCTTCTACCGCTTCAAGATGTTATGCATTCTGGATCTTCACATTCTTCAACTGTTTTCTCAAATCCATCTTCTGAATTATGTTCTTCTCTTCAAATATATTGATCAAGGAATCAAAAATATTCGGTGTCTTTAGGGAATACACTTGTGGTACAAGTTGATCCATGATTGATTCAACAGTGATCTTCTTGGCCTTAATCACGTTCTTCTTGTGTAAGGCTTTGAGGCTCATCTCCCTCTAGAACTGGAACCTTTCTACTCATGTAGGTGTCCAATTCATTTTCTTCAGAGGGATCAAATAATTTCATGCTTGGAAGTTTTCAACTTCACCAAGCTTATCATCAAGATGATGTGATAGATCACTTTGAAATGAGAACCTCAAATGCAAATAGCAAAAGATTAGATCTTACCGATTTGAGGTGTTCGTCCTGCTTCCCGAGCTGGCTGATCTAGGGTTTGTCAGAGAAACCCTAATTTTAAAAACTTGGAATATTTCATATCTAATTGGATAGAAAGATATATCTCTTCAAATATAGTTGTACAATGTACTCCTTTTCTGAAAACAACGGAGGGAAGCTCCCGAAACAGGAAGCCCTAGTTTTCCAATTTCTTCTGCAGAAATGCCTGTTACTGTTTCTATGATATCTACAAAGTTACTGCTCCTCTATGTCTACAATTTCTTACTGAGGTAACATCACATATACCTGATCCAAAACCATAGGTTTCATCATAATTTGTTTCACCAATTGGGATTTAGGATCATTTTACCAAGGTGACCTGTTACAGGACTGTTCAGAACAGTGAAGTTGTAAGGCATGCCACGTGTTATTGGTTTATCTTCAGGTTCTAAAATTTGGACCACAGAATGTACAATCTGTGATATTTCTAGAACAACTTTAGGAATTCCATTTGGACCTCTGTAGCCCAAGATATAGCAATCTTCCGTAGGTGTCCTGTTTAGGGATGAATTCTGGAAGAGGCTGGAACCCTAACATGGGGGGATCATATCTCCTAGGATATAGTGAATATAAGGCTGGAGTTTGGATACAGTGCTCATTAGGATCATATATTATATATTTTAAATTGTTAACTCTTGAACCTTCACCAATATTTGGATATAGAGAATATACCAAAACTTAGCATTTTTAGTATTTAGGGTTTTTCTAGCTTCGGGTCAAACTAGGGTTTTACTTTCCCGGAGTTTCACCCAACCAAAAATATTGATCTAGGTCTCTAAAATTCGATTTTGATGAGGAGATAAATCCTATGTTGGGCTCACTCAAAAATTATTTTTCTGCAAGAAGCTCTAATTTCCCACACCGAAAACTAAAAATGCTCGGAATCGAATTCTGCTTCGATAGAAAGATGCGCCCTTCAATGGAGCGTCAGCCTAGCCTTCTTTTGCTGATCGATTGTGAAGAGAGAACCAAAAAGTAAGAAGCCCTATATTCTGTAGCTACATAATGTCTTCTTTTCAGGGTGGCTCTCATACCATGTAAACTTTTCATATGCTTAGCTAAGACATCGGTACTTCATTTCATTTTCATAACAAAAGCATATAAACAGGATCACTGAAAGATAGACAAACACAACCATACAAAAGGAACACAAATATTTATCCTGGGAAAACCCTAAAGGGAAAATACCAGCAAAATATTCCTCAATATAGATGCCCTAAAAAAATAAAAGATAAAAGATAAAACCAGCAAGGAGATCAAAGCCTGATCCTCCTCCTTCTCCGGCTACTTCTCTTCTCCACTAATGCGCTACACAAGTGAGAGTGTGTGTTCCAAATGAGGAGCACTACACCTTTATTTATATTCATCCATTCACTTAAGTTAACTCATCTATCATGTAGTCTCAAGTTAATCATGTAGGCTCGAGTTACACATGTAGGCTCAAGTAACCACACTGGGGTGCTAATGACCCACCTTTACAATTAGAGGGGACCGCCTCATGACTCTTTATTGGGACGCGCACCCTAACGGTCCTTAAGATGGGTAACTCCGCGGGTATTGACTCAAAATAGTCTTAGGGGTGTCGGGGTAATTCAAAGCCCCTTTTTGTAATAAACCCATGGTTTAAATCCAGGGTTTAGGGTTGGTGATGCCCATGGTTTAAGTCCATGGTTTTGTAATACTGCAAGATATAAATAGGCACTTTTGTAAATAAGAAAAGTTAGGTTTTATGATGTAAGAAGAATTAAGGCGAAGCTAAGGCTATTGTAAGAAAAGGTTAAGTCCCAGCTGTGTGCGTGGACGACCTCTGCAGCTGTGTGTGCAGAGGGTTTTGTAAGAGATTGAGAGATCTGCAGTTGTGTGCATAGAGGCCTGCAGCTATGTGCGTGGATTTAAGGACTTGAAGGGATTTGCAGCTGAGTGCGCAGATCAAAACTGTGATTTTGAAGGAAGTTGAAATAAAACACAAATCTGTGGACGTAGCCCCTACACTGGGGGTGAACCACGTTATATCTGGTGTTGTGGTTCTTGTGCTGTTTCTATTCTGTTTGTCTTTTATGCATTAATAATGATATAATCTGATAAGTAAGATCACTGCTAATAAATAGCTTCGTTGTGAATTCCCTGTAACGGGTTAAGCAAGTCACTGTTTGTTTATTTAGTTGCGAAGTTCTATAAATGTGAATATCGAAGCTCTGTTGTTATTAATTATAGTTGTTAAAGGCTAAGGTACAGTAATATCCCTCTATGCTTGCAGAAACCTGATTCTGCGGCACCCCATAGCTTTTTCGGGTGAGACTGTGACCTATTTGCAGGTTGTTGCCGAAAGGGCCAACACTGTGGGTCTTTTTTTGGTGTGAAGCAAAAGGATAAAACCCGGGTCTGCCCTATTTCCCAACAAATTGGTTCCATTGTAGTCTAGTTGGTTAGGATACTCGGCTCTCACCCGACTATCTTTAGGGGCTGAGTCACTTCAGGGGCTTCAATGGCAGGTCCATGTACTTCGCAGTATCCTTCTGACTCAGGTATAGCAATATTAACAGATACGACTGGGATCTTAGAATTCCAGCAGTACTTTGGGCTTATAGGACTACTTGTAAGAAGTTGACAGGCCATACACCTTTTAGGTTGGTCTATGGGCAAGAAGCAGTCATGCCGATGGAGTACATTGTTCCTAGCCTCAGAATATCTGCTTTTACAGTGATGGATGACCCAGCTATGATGGCAGCAAGGCTGACGAAGATATTAGAACTGGAAGAGGATCGATTTATTGCAGGATTTCAGCAGCAAGTGCAGAAAGCTTGAGAAAAAGCCTGGCATGACAGACACATCAAGAAGAAGCAGTTTCAGCAGGGTGATCTTGTGCTCTTATATGACAGTAAATTCATGAAATTCCCAGGAAAATTCAAAAAACATTGGAAAGGACCCTATATAGTACAGAAAGTTACTGATGGTGGCGCAGTCTAGTTAGCCAAGTTGAATGGCGAACTTTTGGTTTCCATGGTAAATGGCAGTCGGCTAAAGAAGTACAGGGATAGGCAGGAACCACCCAATCAGACATAATACTAGGAAGGAAAGTCTAAGTACCAAGAACAGTTGAAATTGGGTACTAGACTATAAGCGAAGCTGTTATTAGTCTTATGGCATGTAGTTGTCTGTTGCAGTATGGGAAACCGAAGGTTGGTCGTGGGTCGCAGGTTCATACTGCGTTGAAGTTGAGGAGTCATTGTCCTGTCGTAGGTCCGAAATGTGTCACAGCCTAGAAGGTGACGGATGGGACAAAATATATTTGGCGGCGCCAGCACGAGAGCTACTCTTCATACCCATAATTAGGAGATTTTGCAGAAAATCTGAGGCCATGTGTGACAAGATTTCTGGCATTCCAACCGATTTGGCATCATTAATGCACCATGATGACAGATTCTATTACGGGATTACATAAGGAAGCTACATTGGTCTGTGAGTCCCGTACCCAGCACTTCTTTGAGTCCGCTCAGTTTGAACTATGTTGAACAATTGTGAAGTCCAGGCGCTTGTACGAGAGTTCAGAGAGAGGGGTCTGTAGAACCTCCTGAGTAATCCGCCAGTACAGTCATATTCAACTAAGTACATAGGCAGGTAGAAGCTCGCTCTAAGTTGGTGAGGACAGGTCGAAGTTTTCTCTAACGTAGAGCAACGTCAGGCACAAGGCCTTGCAGGAAAATTCTGGAGAATCCTACCATATACCCTCTTGGTTTGACAGAACTGGGGTAGCTGGGTGTCTTATGCAGTTTGACATGCAACTCCAGGGGACCCCAAGTTGTGGATGGTGAAGCGTCGGCAACTTGAGCGAAGGATGGGGTTGCAGATGGATTCAGAGGGCCTTCATCAGCAGAAATAAGACGAAGGAAAGAAGCAAGCAACCCACTCTGTGGGTGCGCCAGTGGGATTCTACTACCAGAAGCAGCAAATCAGTGTCCCGAGACGGGCCACTAGTGAGTCTTAGGGGCCTATTGGGATGCGCACCCTAACGGTCCTTAAGATGGGTAACTCCGCGGGTATTGACTCAAAATAGTCTTAGGGGTGTCGGGGTAAGTCAAAGCCCCTTTTTGTAATAAACCCATGGTTTAAATCCAGGGTTTAGGGTTGGTGATGCCCATGGTTTAAGTCCATGGTTTTTTAATAGTGCAAGATATAAATAGGCACTTTTATAAATAAGAAAAGTTAGGTTTTATGATGTAAGAAGAATTAAGGCGAAGCTAAGGCTATTGTAAGAAAAGGTTAAGTCCCAACTGTGTGCGTGGAAGACCTCTGCAGCTGTGTGTGCAGAGGGTTTTGTAAGAGATTGAGAGATCTGTAGTTGTGTGCGTAGAGGCCTGCAGCTGTGTGCACGACTTTAAGGACTTGAAGGGATCTGCAGCTGAGTGCGCAGATCAGAACTGTTATTTTGAAGGAAGTTGAAATAAAACACAGTTCTGTGAACGTAGCCCCTACACTGGGGGTGAACCACGTTATATCTGGTGTTGTGGTTCTTGTGCTTTTTCTATTCTATTTGTCTTTTATGCATTAATAATGATATAATCTGATAAGTAAGATCACTGCTAATAAATAGCTTTGCTGTGAATTCCCTGTAACAGGTTAAGCAAGTCACTGTTTGTTTATTTAGTTGCAAAGTTCTATATATGTGAATGTTGAAGCTCTGTGGTTATTAATTATAGTTGTTAAAGGATAAGGTACAGTAATATCCCTCTCTGCTTGCAGAAACCTGATTCTGTGGCACCCCATAGCTGTTTCGGGTGAGACTGCAACCTGTTCGCAGGTTGTTGCCGAAAGGGCCAACACTGTGGGTCTTTTGTTGGTGCGAAGCAAAAGGATAAAACCCGTGTCTGCCCTATTTCCCAACAGTCTTATTAGTTCTTTCGATTAGGAGCATTGGGGTACAAACTAATACAAGTGGTTCTCCCAGTAGGACCATTGGGGACCACAAAGAAATACATATAGAATATTCTTCGAAGTTACAATATTTCAACAAGGACCCACATAATCTTTCTTCAATGGAATATCTCCCTCCCTGCCAAAAATTTCTGTATCAAGGACTTGATGCACTTCAGGAGGGAGGTCCTCAGCTTCTCCAGTGGGACTGGGTAGGCATACTCCATCTATGAGAGGTGGCATTTTTGAAGGAAGAGTATCACAAAAAGTGTTTATTTGTAAACTATTGCATTCGTCTTCATTTCTGTACAATTTTCTGGCCTACACCACCTCCATTTCCTTCTGATTTTGCTTTGAGGCCTTAATCATGTGTCATATTATCTCAAAGGAGGCATAACACAAGGGTAGGCTATCACCTCTAGTGCTCTCATCATCTATTCCCGTTTCAACCTTATGATTTTGCATTGCATCTTGATAATTTTCATCAGAGGGCTTTGTTTCAACAACTGGCACATTAGGCACGTTCTGCAGGTACTCTTCATATTCATCGTACATAGGAACACCAAATTCCTTCTTGAAATCGTCACTATTTGACCAGGGGCGGGGCAGGTCTCCATCTCCAGAGAATAATCTTGCAGGACTACCTATTCCAGCCTCAGGCCAGTCATCTTTCTTCATATCATGATAGATCTTTGACGGTCCAAGGACTTCCTCCTTCTTCTTGTATGGCCCAACCAATTTGTATGTATCTTTTATTTAACCACCACTGTCCTGATCTGATGATGTCTTGGACATCTTAAGGTTTTCATCAACCTCCAAAAATTCAGCGAACATATGCTGCAGGGTGGTTGATTTTCTCTCCAAAAGAAGTAAGGACAGGACTAGGGGGAAGGCGACTGTGTAATAGATCTTAGTAGCATTCTCAAGAGGTTGAACTTCCTTAAGCATGTTATAATAAAAGCTTGCGAATCTTCTGTTAGAATTAGATATGGCCTCATCGTCATGCCTCCTCGAGGAATAAAAATCTAAAGGTATTTGCTCGAGTGGCCTTCTCCTACCCCAAAACCTCAAGAATGTGTAAGAAAGCTCTTCCCAAGTGTTGATGGAATTAGGATGCAATTGTTTAAACCAGAATTTGGCATCTCCTTGCAAGGATAGAGTGAAGGCCCACATGTAGATATCATCATGTTTTATCTCGAAAAGGTTAGAGAAATGCTAAAAGGCTTGAACATGTTTTTCAGCAGTCAAGTCTTCAGATTCTTCGTTGAACTTGGGGAAGTACTTGTAATATTTTGCAGGAAAATCATGGAGGACAGGAGGTAATTGCAGTGGTTTATATCGGCTTGGAGAAATGGGGGAGACAAGGTCAGGCATGATAGCTAAGCTATCGCCTGAGGTTTCATGAATTTCACAGAGGTGTCCTTTGACATCAGGTGCTACCGGATAAAACTCTAGGCCATAATTAGATGTACAAGATGATGCAATGCTTTCGGTTCGTAAAGAAGGATAAAAAGGAATATATTCATGGATCTGTTCAGAATGAGTTGAGCCATAGAAGGATGTTTTGATAAATCCAGGAAAATATAAGAGAAAAATTACAAGACAGGATAAGGCATCCTAGAAGAAATGTGGACTCGAATATCTGGACCTCCCACCATGCATTTCTAGGTTTTATAAGGGGTCCATTTTCTAGGCAGAGTCTTCCAGCTTTCCTCAGTCATTTGATTTCTGGGTCACACCACCAGTGGAGTCACTGAAGTATGAATCCTTTAAGAGTGGAGTCACCAAGTGAAAGGTGCTCAACCTTCGTGATGTCCGGTCATTGTTCACCATCAATAACCAGATCTAAACCATGTCATTTTTCCCAGGGATGATTCTCCAATTCGGTCCCCGACAATGGCGCCAGTTTATTGGCACTGGGACTTGGGCCCCGAAGGTCGAGCGAGGGGAGGCCGCTCACGGGCTGTAGTAGAACCACTTTAGGCTGCACCTCCGGCCTTGAGCAGTTAGAAAGGGATCTCTCGTCTGTCACTAGAGTATACTCCCATAATATTTTCAATCTCGTATGTCACTAGAGTCTACTCCGCCTAGGATTTTCAATCAGCATGATCAAGGGGCTAGGATCCTAAATGGGACAGAATATGTCAAGATAGGATGGATAGTGGGATTAATCGAGGGTAAGGGACCATGAGCAAATGGAGTCGAAACCTGCATAACAAACGATTACAAAGGGAAAGAATGACGTGGGGTTGCAAACAGAGGCAAGATAACTGCTAATATCCCAATCAGGAGATATTTAGTGGGCGATTTAGAGGATAAGAGGGGACGGTCCATCGTGTGGAGCACCGACGAGATGAATTCCATGCAACTTAGAAGAACCATTGTTAATGTCTGGAACAATGGCAAGAGCATAGCGAGTATGAATTCCTAGCCATTATACACTAAGTTGCAGACATGAAAAGCATTCAACAAACTAGAATGGAAACAGGAAACACATTTACATGTAAAGAAAGCAAATGTTGGGAAAAGAAACAACGCATGAATATTTGCCATGAGAAAACAGTTCTTCCTCTGTAATTTATTCATATACAGGTATCAAATTTTATAAATGGGAGCCTCAGCCTAGGATATTTCCCAATCCAATTCACTAACTCCTTTCTCCCTCTAGCGGGAACATTTTTATACAATCTTGTTGCTAAGACTACAGAATTAAAAACTGTTACAAGTCACCATTAGGCATTAATAGTGCAGGGAGTGGACTATCGACACGTTTTACAATATAAACAAACATTATGGAGATGTGGCGTGTGATAACGCAAGATGACAGCGTAGAGCCTCCTACCATTTTGCTTAATGAAAATGATTCCCATGTGGCGTGCTAACGGTCTATTGCCCACTTGGGCTGCTTAGGACCCATTTTGGGTCTCCTTGTCTAGTAGGAGGATGTCTATCAAAGGCTGACAAGAAGACTCGAATCCTTTTCCGTACCGTTCTCTTGACCCCATCCTCCGTTGGGTAACACTGTTATAGGAGGAGGCCAGAGAAAAGGTGGCTAAACACTTGGTGATGATAAGCAACTTAAGAAGCTTATCATCCTTGTACTATCTTCTTCCTCCTATGAGGAGGATCCTTCCGCGAGCCACGTAGCCAGGTGTGCATTTGACCTTCTCCTCTCCCATGACCAAGCAGCCAAGTGGAGATCCCAGGAATGGTGTTGAAGGCTCCAGACCCATCTGATCCTAGTACGAGCATCCACTCCAAAAGTACTGCCACCACTGTGATCTAGGACTTTGGAGGTCATGATTGCAGCTAGTAGTGTCAGAGGGATGCCATTGGGATGTCGAAACCCATGCACTGCGCATCCAAAGACCAGGTAGTGTAGAAGTGAGTGAAACTCCCTTGGTGTTTAACATCTGTGCCCCAGTGGTTGGTGATTTTTTGCTAAGGATAACCAGAATGTAGATTCATGTTTGCCTACCAAGAGTACTCCATGCCAAACTAACTTCTCGAACCACACAGCCATGATTTTCTAAGAATAACTTCAACGCTTCTCAGGATTCAACCCTATATCTCTTCTCATCTACACAATTCCATGTCTCAAAGATATTCAGAATATGGTGTTATATAGTGTGAGCAGGACGGCTCGGGAAGGGCTATACCTTCAAAGTAGCTATGATGGCAGCATGTGTGATGCTAGGGTGGGGATGTTCCTTCCTAATGTTCAATCATATCATTCGGTATGGCTTAGATTCCAAACCATTTATGTAGGGTTGCTAGGCTAGTTCCAAGGCTGCGGATTTGACCATCCCTTACCATTTCAATTACCTTGATGGTGGCATCAGGTTGTTCTAGTTCATTGCCTCCCTCAGCCTCATGTAAATGATAGGTTCGTCACCTCAATGAATCAAGCCTCTATATTTCTCACGGCTCCGTTCGAAATGGACCACATACCACACTTGCGAACCGGTGGAAATAGTGCCACTGGACAATACTTCCACCTCAGGAATATCGCAAATGGCATTGGAGGAATAGGCCAATCTGCAGTGGGGCATATTACATGCATGAAAGCCTCCTTCACTGTCATATCCATACTGGATGGGATACCTATACCTTGGGAGTCTTCTCAGACATCCGATCAAACAAATCTTATATGTCCGTTGTCCACGTTCCACTCACCCTGTCGCCAAATTTTTCTTCTAAATACCATGAGCAGTTCTAGATCATGACATGTTATTAACCATTGATCAAGATTGACCTTTCATGTAGTTGTCAGTTTGAGTGGGCCCCACCATCCTTTGCAATGAGTAACCTTGACATTTCCCCGTACTATTTTGCATTGTGAAATGAACTAGAATCGTAGATTTTTCCCCTTCTTCATCGTGGTCATTTATTTTAATGACCTCTATGCCCTTTCCTGATTTGAGATTGTTGTTCTATCCGTGCAAGTATGGATTGCGAAATTACTTTAGGCTGTAGATCTTCCCCAGACCTCATCTCAGCCGTTGAAAGCTTACACTCTTTAACACATTTTGCAATCTGGGAAGGAAGTTTTGATCATGCATGTTTGCTCACCCGAAACGGTTTGGAGCCGTTGATCTCCTTCATACCAATCACATCCTTTGATTATGAATCTTTCCCAATTCTAACAGCACGCCCGCTACTTTCCTCATTGAAGGGCGCTCATCTGAGATTCAGGAGACTAGGACCTGTACCGAATATTTGTTGAGCCCTTAGATCAACTGTTAAAAATGGACTGTTAACACATAATTTACAACAGAGTCATTCAAACCACTTTCTACCTTCCACCCTTCCTCCTTCAGTTGTGGAACTCGTAATTGGAAACATAATGTGCGATGGATTCATTCAAACCACTTTCCACCTTTCACTATGGAACTTGGAAATCAGAAGACTTGTGAAATGATCAATTGGCCTTTCGAATTTCCACCTTTCAACTTTCGGCTTTTTTCCTTCCGCTGTTGACCTCGAAAACCAAAAAAACAACTTTTTTCCATAACCTTTTTCCCACTTTCTGCAACACACTTTTGCCTTATAATCTCTAGCTCTTTTTCTGCTTCCAACTTTTTCCTTCCTCCTTCCACAGGTGGATTTTGGGGTGTGGGTGTGCAGAGAAGATTCACCAACCACTCCCTTCTAGTTCTCTTAAGGGTGTGCAGAGAAGATTCACCAACCACTCTTATATTTTCATGAGGTTCCACTCTTCACTTGGTTTATCAATCCCATTCGACATATCTTCCACTCCTAAGTCTTGCATATAGTTTAGACCCAAACCAATGTACACATCACAACAAATCACAAGGAGACATAAAAACATAGGATCCACTCTGTAACACAAAGAAACAAGGCTTCATACCACTCTATAGTTTAGGATAACATTGGGTCTCAATAAACCAAAATACTTGCAAAAACACATAGAAACACTCTTCTAGTTTGTACTACATCTACGGGATTCTGAACCACACCAAGAAACCACTTTCCCCAACTCAGGATAGTGAACCATGCACAATCAATCAGAATAATGCACAATGAAAAACCTTTGAATGGTCCACCAGAACCATTGCGACTCCAGGATAGGGCTGAATAATAATCAACAACCACAACCCCGAACAACAACAAAACCTTCTTGCAAATATGAGAAAGATGGACTAGCACACATCCACGTGCTTACTTGCTTCAGAAGCAATCACTCATCTTCTGACACTATAGGAAGGCTTATTCACGAAACTGAATTCCATGCCTTTCTCTGCCCAAGGCATCAATTGCCTCAACCAACTTATGGAAGGATTTAATGATTGAGGAAAGAGGACAAAAAGGTAGATTAGGGTTTATGGGTTTCCCCATTGACATTTGGTCTCACCCTATGGATTAGGAGTTTTCCTAACTCCCCTCCCTATTCCTTGTCAAATCATGCCCCCATATCTTACATTGTAGTGCATAGCTGGCTATGGTATTTTTATTAAATTGTGTATTTACATGATGACTCAAAATATACTGTGCTTGACTAGAACTATAACCATATGTATCAACCTTGATCACCTATACACAAAAAACCAAATCAATGGCAGGGCCTTGGCATTGAGCTCCTTGCCATGATTTAAATACAATATATACATCTTGTACAATTTTAATACCATGGGGTAAAAAATGGGGTGTTACAATCCACAAGGTGATGATGGTCGCAGTCAGTTGAAAGGTGTGTCTTTAAGCATTAAGATAATTCTCGCCTAATAAATGAGATGCGTGACGACTAAAGGAAATAGTGATAATACATCAACAACCTTTGGGAAACATGCATTGGATATATGCACGCAAAATAACAAATGATGACTGCATGGAATAAAATGTGCATGCACCTGTCCACAAACACAAGGTAATTATGGTAGCAGTCTTTGGCAAAATTCCCACCAGATAGAATCAAAATGTTCTCAAATATCAGAAGAAGGATTGAAGATTTTGCAAGTGTAATTAGTATAAATATGCTTTCCATATCAGTTAAATTGACTGAGTTAAAGACATAGATTCCCACCAAAAGATGCCTATAAGAAATTCAAGAAATTCCCACAATATTGAAACAGTGTTTGTAGTGTTTAAAACTATGCCTGTAACATGCATGAAAGTGAGAATAATAATGCCTACACCAAAATTTGTGTGCAATCAAAATACCTGCAAGACTTGGAGAATATTTTTGCAGGGCTTCAAGAACACTTGTAAGACAATAGAATTCCAACACCATCCAACCATACAATGTCTGCAGAAAATTTAAAAATTCCAACAACAACTAAGTGATGGGAGGAGTTTTCCATCATATTGGAAAAATATATCAGCATTGTAAATATTGGAAGATAAGAAAGTTTTCACCATGTCCAATTTGAGTGACAAGTCAGAAATGGTAAGGTGTGTAGCTCTGAAATTCTTGCATAGTCCACTAAAATGGCCACATGCTTGGGAAAAACAAGAAATTATGCCCGCAAGATATGTCCAGGTTATATTGTTGATGTAGTATTGAGGATGGATTTAAGTTGCAATTAGGAAAAGGTGAAAATTTTTCTGCAAAATGTCTGCAAATGCCCGCAAGCTTTAAGTGAATTGAATCATTTATCATAATGGTGGACTTGATTATTGGTTGAACAAGTGAGATTAGATGTGCTACAACCAATAACAATATGGAAGGTCTTGATATGTGAAATGGAAGAGGGGTGAAAAATCGTGGGTCTGGATGATTTGTTTCTGCATATTATGACAATTTGAAAGGCTTGGAAGCTATATATCAGTTGTGAAAAAAATCTTACAACATCCTTGACTAAGAGAAAAGGGAGCTAGACACAAAGTGGATTCCACAAATTACCTTCACAAAAAGATCAATCACAACACTATATCAGACATGGGGAGCAGTCAGTAAGTGTATGATAAATATGGGATATCATCATCTTAGGGGGAGTAATTAGTCTTATTACAAGGGGGATAATATTCAAGCATCTAACTCTTTTTGAGAATTGACAATTTTTTTATGGTTCATAGGTTCACCATTTGTCATTAATTTCAAAGGGTGAGTGTTGAGGAAAAATATTAAACAAATTATAACATATATCCAAGGGTTTAATTGTCAACCTGGAGAGAGCGTAAACTTGTGAGGTATAGACAAAATATATGCAGGGAAAGAGTATTATTAACTTATTCTACAACTGAAATTGAATCTAAGTTATGAAAACAAGAAATTGTATGAAAATAAATGTAATTGCAGAAAACATGAAATTGCATAAATTAACTTGATAAAGAAAGACTGAAATTATAGATGTGAGCTCACGACAAAACAATTAATAATAAATAAATAACTGAAAATCTATATTAACAATGCGTAAGAAAGGAATTCAAATTAACATGAAAGAATCAAAGGATGTGCATGAAGCATCATCTCCATTACATAACAATCAAGAATCCACTCTATGACTAACTCTAAACTATTCTCTACTTCCAAACAACTAGAGAGATCTCTAACAAAATGAGGAGAGAGCCCTCCTATTTATACATGAATTCGAGATAACTAATCATAATTAAAGATCCATTATTCTCTCAACTTATCCCTCAAAATCCTCCAACACACCCACTTTTCTCTCAACTTTTCCCTAAAAATCCTCCAACAAATATTGGATGAGATATTATCTCCACATTTCCATGGTCTTCTCCTTGAAATTAGCCCGCATATTGAAGATGAAACTCGAATCAGAGGCTAGGTGGTGACTTTGGAGTTTGTTAAAGTATTCAAATACACCTATAAGCACCACCAAACTCATCCAACTTTAAAGTAGAATGAAAATATGTTATTTTTGTCAATAACCACAATTTCACTCAAAATACTCAAAAACAAATGATTTGGAAAATGGTAATATAAACCCATATTTATTATGAAAGTGGTGAATATTAATGGTTTTATGGAAGGATAAAATAGGAATAAGGTGAGAAACGGTATATGAAAGATGAATAAAATGTGGTATTTTTGCGGCTCAACATTCCCCCCAACTTGACTGGTTGCATGTCCTCATGCAACTATGAATTGATTCTCTTCAAAACTTTTTGACTTTGTAGCTAGGATTTATATGATGATGGTATGTAACAGTAAATCATTCCATGATTTTGAAATTCATGAGTGGTAGCAATTTTACTTATGGTTGGTTCTTGTGTGACAACCATAAGTATAAAAAATGTTGGTTCTTGTGTTAACAACATTTGCTTGTTTTACTTGTATTTATTTTTTTATTTTATTTCTACAGTACATAAGATTTATGCATTAGAAATGATGAATTGTCAATGTATCTTAGAAAGACTTTTCTTCATATTATGAATCATGCCAATATGTATAGCATAGTTTGGGAAAGACATGTTGATTAAGGGTAAATGAGATGATGAATATGTAAAATGGTAATTGGAACAAAAATTAGAGTTTGTACATCCTCCTTTCAAAGATGAATGCGTCCTTATGTAATGATTGAGTAATAGAGAGAGAGGGTTGACCCCTCTAAAAAAACATACTATCTTAATGATTTGGAGTGTGCAAACAAGTGACAGGTTTGACAGTTTCAATGCCCATGCGGATACCTTCCACCCAAATGGAAGATGTGTCAGTTCCCACTGTGCAAAAAGAAAAATTAAGAAGAAGGCTTAGCTGTGACAGCTGTTGCCTTCGATTTCAAAGACAAATGACACAATCTTTGATTTAGAGTTTTTGTATCGAGCTTCCAGATTGTCTAATTTCATTCAATTGATGGACTTTTATCAATTTGATGAGATCATGTGTGTGAAGTAATATGTTTAAATTTTTCCATAAACACTATGCTTAGTGCAATGTAAACTTCTTATTTGTTCAAATTTGATGACTATGAAATTCCCAAAAATAGTCATTAGGTACGCCAACTAAGCAAATCTGGAACATGTAAGAAAATCATATATTATTCTTAAACATGTCAAAATATAGACATACATACATACAATTAGTTTTTAAATTTGATAAATTTTATAGGAAATCATTGCATGCTCATTAAATTCGCTCTTAATATTGCATTCCAACACATGATTGAGATTTCCAAAATTTTGACAAATATATTTAAATCAGGGTGTTGGTAACATATCTGTCTCGTCAAAAATCTCAAATCCTAGCAGCACACCATGCAAAGATGATCCTGAATTCCTCTCCCAGAATTTTCACTAGCACTTGTTTTTTAATTCATCAATAATCTAAGTATGCGGTGGCAAAATGAGTTATTAAATCTACCTTCTTTATTAAGATGAGTTCTTCAAAGTTACGTGGAATTTTTCTTGTTTCACTCATTCACCATATGTCAATAACAATTCAATTTAGGTCTTGAGTAATTAGATGTTCTTTTGTAAAATACTGTAGTCAAAACCAAAGTGTTGTGAAATTTTGAATCACCTAATGTTCTTTATAAATTTCTTAAATAATATGAAAATTATATTTTCCTCCCACAAAAATTTTAATCCAAGCTTGCATTGACATGTAATATTTTACATGTGTTTTTGAAATGTAGCAAAATATATAATATAAAGGTGACATATTATTAAACTTATAAGAAAACAATAATTTATGGAGAAATATGTCAATCCTTTAAATATATTTCAAATACATTTTCTCTAAAAGAGAACGTACATTTTTCATATAAGAAAAACTTTCCCTAAAAGCTCATGAGTATAATCTTAAAAGGTATAAGTATTTTTAATAAAATTATCAAATTCAAAGATTAAAAGTAATGTCAATGTTTTCATGACATAAGATAAAGTCTTTTCTAATATAGAATTAATGATAAGGACTATGATCATCTTCGCACAGAAATGGATTTAAAAAAATACGAACCATACCTGTTGAGTAGTTTTACCTCGTGGATATTATCAAACCATGCTAACCATGCGTTTAATATAGATAAAATCGCTTCTCAGAAGCTCTTTTGGATAGATCCACTGGGTTTGAGAAGTGGCATTGAATAAAGCTAAGGAACTAATAGAGAGGTGTGGTGCAAAAGGAAGCAAAATTTACAGAGTGCTACGCAGGAAACAGTACATATTTAAATTGAAAAATATTTCTTCTGAGATCTGTCTCTTGTTAAATGTTGGGGAAAAATATTAAACAAATTATAACATATATCCAATGATTTAATTGTCAACCCAGAGAGAGCCTAAACTTGTGAGGTACATAAAAAATATATGCAGGGGCAGAGTATTACTAACTTATTCTACAACTAAAATTGAATCTAAGTTATGAAAACAAGAAATTGTATGAAAATAAATCTAATTGTAGAAAACATGAAATTGCATAAATTAACTTGATAAAGAAAGACTGCAATTATAGATGTGAGCTCACGACAAAACAATTCATAAGAAATAAATAACTGAAAATCTATATTAACAATGCATAAGAAAGGAATTCAAATTAACATGATAGAATCAAAGGATGTGCATGAAGCAGCATCTCCATTACATAACAATCAAGAATCCACTCTATGAATAACTCTAAACTATTCTCTACTTCCAAACCACTAGAGATATCTCTAACAAAATGAGGAGAGAGCCCTCCTATTTATACATGAATTCAATATAACTAATCATAATTCCATATCCACTATTCTCTCAACTTATTCCTCAAAATCCTCCAACACACCCACTTTTCTCTCAACTTATCCTTCAAAATCCTCCAACAAATATTGGATGAGATATTCTCTCCACATTTCCATGATCTTCTCCTTGAAATTAGCCCACATATTGAAGATGAAATTCGAATATGAGGCTAGTTGGTGACTTTTGAGCTTGTTAAAGTCTTCAAATACACCTGTAAGCATCACCAAACTCATCAAACTTTAAAGTATAATGAAAATATGTTATTTTTTTTCAATAATTATCCACAAATTCACTCAAAATATTCAAAAATAAATGATTTGGAAAATGGTAATATAAACCCATATTTATTATGAAAGTGGTGAATATTAATGGTTTTATGGAACGATAAAATAGGAATAAGGTGACAAATGGTATATGAAAGATGAATAAAATGTGGTATTTTTGTTGCTCAATAGTTAGAGTAATTGATTAATTGATGAGGATTTACATCAATCACAAAGGGAGAGATTGATGAGCAAGGTTGTTGTTGATGACAAACTGTTAGTGACAAAGGATGACAAAAAAAGACAAAGATTGATGAATATGATTTTGAAGTGAATGGTAAATGATGATATAAGATTTAGAGTTTTAAGAAGTTGTAATTGGAATAAGCGTAAGGTCACTGATTCACCCCCCTCTTAGTGAGCCATTGTGTCTAACATATGCCTCCTTCTAAAAGTTTTGAGAAGGAGAGGAGGCCAACCTTCATATTCAGTGCTTCCTTGGATAAACAACATGCTCTCATATTGTGCTACTGTAGACATGCCTAAAATCATTGAACCCACCAATTGAATTCGTCAGTAGTGTAGCATAGATATAGAATTTAATGGATATATGATGACAAATTTCACTACATAGATGTCAGAAATCCGACAAAGTCTCCATCATAGACGTCGAATAACCCACGAATTGGCATCATTCTCTTGAGGATTGATAATCATGGCATCTTAGTGACATCCATCTATTGAGAAACAAATTTGATATACTTATAAGAAGATTTGATAGACTCATATTGATATCATTATCTTGAAGAATATAAATAATTCCCTAGTAGAACAATACATCACATAGTCTTGTAACAAGAGATATATGTTAAGTGGTTCCATAGCAAATGCTTCATCCAATTTATCTCAAAATAAAAACTACGTTTTAATTGTATATTTTTTTAATTTATTTTGTTTCCTCACCAAAAATATTAAAGACCCAATGTACGGATCTTAGGAAATATAATAAAATAATTTGCTAAGATTTTGTAACTTATTTTCAGAAGAAAAATAGGTGTTCCTTGATGTTCAATAGTGAATTAAAGGTAACTTGTACATAGTCCTGGAAATAAGTCATTCTAGACGGGAGTGTAGATAAGTATCAAAATATTTCCCAAGGGGAGGGACATAAGGAGAGAAGTATCAAAGAATTTTCCACAATCCCAATATGACTCAAGTATTAATTCTTGCACATGATCTAGGATCTAAGAATCAATCTCATGAAAGAATAATCAACAAATACTCATGAAATGGTGTTAATCGGAACCAGAATTGGTTTCCTCTCTGTATATTTAATAAACAATGAATGGTTACAATACCAATGTCAAGCAATAGCTTAACTCCATGAAGAATTTGAATACCTAAGTAGACAATTCGAATTCAGTGAGTGAGTCTAGCTTAACTGACCCTCAACCATTGGTTCACACTTAGTTAACCACTTGACCAAAACCCTAATTGACTCACCAAACCCTAACTGAAGTTGGACTGCAATAAATGACTGAATCTCAACTGAAGGAGATCAAACACATGTTATAGCAATCCAACCATCAAGTGCTAGTGCTCCATGACTTCAATGAACCCCGATGAGGTTAACTGAAGCTGAACTGACCATCAGAAGTTGGTGGAGGTGCCTTGTTGACTCCAGATCATTAAATAATAATAAATAATCATTAAATAATATATCTAATCATAGGAGGCACCTTAACTGACTGGTTGAACTGATTGTAACCATCAGTTAGAAATTAGGTGCATTAATGTCACTCAGATCACTCCCGGAGTGCTCCAATTAGCCTCCTTGACTGTAGGGGAAGGCTAAGTTAGCCTCCTTGACTATAGGTAGGCGTGGGTGTGACTGGATGATGGCAATTAATGCTCCACTGATGTCAATTAATGTCAATTATACTTAGGATAGTGGTTTAACTAGGCCAATTTGACCAAAAGAGTGTGTATGATGGTAAATGTCTCCAACCCCCCCCTTAAGCTATACTCAGAAAGAGTTAGAAAACATAGATGCATAAAATGCTAGGGCCCCAGCAACTAAGGCCATATGTCACCCTGTACAATGCTGAAACTGAAACAATGCTCAAAACAAACTAAGTGAGGAAAAGAGGGAAAACCCAATGGGAAAATGCCCCCCTCAAGCTGAACACTGAAAGTAGTCTGGATCACCTTGATGAACTCATCCCCAATAGTGAACGTGGGTAAGTGAACTTCTTTTCTGAAAAGCTCTTGGTGAAGATGTCTACAATCTGCTCATCAGTCGGGCAGTATTGCAGAATGATGGTCCTGTCATGCACTAGCTCCCTGATGTAGTGCATGTGAATCTCTACATGCTTGGTCTTCTACCTAGTAACTAGATCCATGGATATATTAATAGCACTCTATTTGTCACAAAAGAGGATAGTGGACAAATTACTACCAAGATCAAACTCTGAAAGAATGCCTTGCAACCAAACTGCTTGGATGCAAGCATTCACTGCTCCTCAATACTCAGCCTCTACTGAAGATAGTGCTATGGAAGCCTAATTTTTTCTTGACCAGAAAATAGGGACACCACCAAACATGAACACATATCTGAAAGTTGACTTCCAATCAATAGAATCACCCACCCAATAGGAATCTATGAACCAGCTCTAGCTCGGAGTCTGCAGCATAATGAATGCCGTAGGTCCTGGTTCCCTGAATGTACTGGAGGATCCTCTTGGCTTCCTTCCAATGAATATCATGAGGTTGATGCATGTATCTTGATACATCATTCATGGCATAACAAATATCAGGCCTAGAATGTGTCAACTACAACAAGCTACCAATCAGTTGTCGATAGATAGTGTAGTCCATGGGAGGTGTGTGTTTTCCTTCTTCAAGGCTGATCCCTGAAAGGAAAGGGAATGGTGTAGGCCTACATTCAGCCATGTTAAACTTTAATAACAGGTATGAAATATATTTGGACTAAGTTACCATAATCCCATTAGAATTTTTCTTGATTTCGAGCCCCAAAAATTGTTTTAGAAGCCCCAAATCACTCATTTCAAAGGCATTGTGGAGAGCAGTTTTGATGGCTGAAATGGAGGCAATTGTGCTACCCGTGATCAGTAATTCATCAACATATAAAAACATGATAATTATATTACTATCATGCTACTATAAATACACATTTGGATCTGATCTACATCTCTGAAAGTTTTGCGAGAGAAGGAAGGCATCCATCTTGGAATACCACTCTCTTGGGGCCTGTTTTAACCTGTATAGTGACTTCTTTAGCTTGAAAACCAAAGATGGATCAGTGATTTATCCCTAAGGATGATTCATGTATATCCCCTCATGAATATCTCCATGCAGAAAGGATGACTTAACATCCATGTGATGCACCTCCCAGTGCTTGGATGCAGAAATAGCTAAAACAAGGCGGATGGAGTCCATTTTTGCAATCGATGCAAAGGTCTCATGGTAGTCCACTCCTTGGACCTGAGAGAAATTTTTTTCTAACAGAATTGAATTATATTTTTAGTTTCTTCCATCATTAGAAACCTTTCTCCGAAACACCCACTTGCATTGAACCAATTTCCTTTCCGAAGGAAGAGAAACTAGCTCCCAAGTAGTGTTTTTCTGAAGAGAATTCATCTCTTCATCCATGGCAACTTGCCATCTCGGATCATTCGGAGCATGGTAGTAGGATTTTGGATCTAAAATAATCATCAAATAGAAATATTCAGACAGCAAATTATCATAACAAGAGAGCGCAATACCTGCTCTTTGGAAATCAGACCGGGTTCTTCTTGGATCATCCGGATTTCCAATGTTGTCTCCTGTGGAGGAGAGTGTCTGTTGGGCCCATGTAGGAAGATGATTTTGCACTTCAGGTTCTGATTCAGTATCTAATGATTGCTGCACACTGATATAATAAATTGTAGGATCCAAATTAGGGTCATCACCCCCAATTTCATCATCCAAATATTTAGTGGAATAGGAAGGAAATTCAGCAGTTTTCTCCTTCACTAGTTCCACCTCCTGAAGAGGCTCATTGAACTTGAAACTTGTCTCGATGATGATTTGTTTGGTATTTATATACAGCATCTTGAATCCTTTAGATTCATCAGGATACCCAATAAATAGACATTCTATGCTCTGCGGTTGCAAAGCCCTTCTTTTATCAAGCGGAATCTGGGCCCATGCAGTGGACCCAAACACCTGTAGGTTCGACACATATGGCTTGTGTCCGAAGTATGATTAAAAAGGAGTCTTTCCTTTCAATGATGAATGTGGCACCCAATTCTGAATGTATGCTACAGCATGCATGGCTTCAGCCCACAAATTTGCAGCAAGCTTCTTTGACTCCAACATATAGGTGGCCATCTCTTTGAGAGACCGGTTCTTCCTTTCCGCTACTCCGTTCTGCTGGGGAGTGTAGGGAATTGAATGTTGGACATGAATACCAATTTTGGAGAAAATGTATAGAAAATAATTACTGACATAATCCCCTCCATTATCATATCTCAAGATCTTGATCTTAATCCTAGAGGCATTTTCGATCAAGGCCTTCAATTCAAAAAAAAATTCACATACTTCTGATTCTTTTTTGAGAAAGAAAACCCATGTATACCTTGAAAAATCATCAATAAAAGTAAGGAGGTACCTTGATCCATTCATGTATGTGACAGGAATTGGACCACTGATATCAGAATGTATTAGCCCCAATATGCTTGTAGCTTAGTTTTCCTTCCCCCGATCGAACTTGTGCTCAGGGTGTTTTCCAATCACACAGCCCTTGCAGACTCCTGTGGTTGCCTTGATGACTGAGAGGCCTTCAACCATGGAGTTTTTAGAGGCCTTTGAAATTAATATGGCCAAACCTTTCATGCCATAGCCTACTAACCTCATTTCCATGAGTTAGTAGAGCAGCGGGCTTTGCATCCGCAACAAAGTGAGAGAACTCATAGGCTTTTGCATGATGATTTGCAAGGCCTTTTGCAACGAGTTTCCTGGATGCAATTTCTATTATCTCAACATCATTTGGGCTGAAAGAGACTCTCTTAGGAATTCCTGTATGTGTCATTTGATAGACACTAAGGATATTTTCTGCTAGAGATGGTACATACGAAATTTTAGAAAAAAAACCATTTTCTAGATCTACAGTACCTTGTCCTTCGGAAATGATGGTGGAGTCATCTCCCATGTGGATGGGGATGGATTTGCCGGTCTCCAAGGATGAAAAGGAGTCTTTTTCAGCCATCATGTGATTCAAAGATCCACTATCAATCAGCAGTGCTTTGGACTTCGAAGTGCTTTCCATGAGGGCATGAGCTTTCTCATGTTGTGGTTCCCGATCTTGGTGATCTCTCCTCTGGAAGCTCTCCATAAGATTGATGTGATTCCTCTCAAGGAGAGAGGTTGCTTCTGTTGATGTAATTGTAACTTCAGAATGTATTCACCTGTATTTATTATCTATTGTAACCCGATGTTTATTCTGGGATGTATTGTAATGTATTTGAGTCATGTCTTTCCCCGATGTTCTAATTGGGAAGTTTCTATAATGAGAACGTCATGTCAAGTCATTGTGGGTAACCCTCCTATTGGTCAAGGTTTAAAGTCCCCACAGTTGCGGGGCCCTTGGGTTATTAGACTATACTAGTGAAGTAGACCCTAGGTGAGTCATTATAAGTCAGGGCAATAGTTCCCACCATTATGTTACCCTCCTATTGGTCAGAGGAGGAAAATTCCCCACAAGTGGTGGGGCACTAGGGTTATTAGACACCCCTAGAGATGTCGGCTCTAGTAAGTAATTTTTAAGTGAGGTAGACATGTTGGAGTGCACTTCAAGTGAACGAAAGAATATAAATAGAGAGTGAGAGCCTCTCTATTTATCACTTGCAACACATCACTCACTCACTCAAGTGAGGCACATTAGTGAGGAAGGAAATACACTGGGACTAGACAAGAAGAAGCCTACTGCTGTCGGGAGTGCATCTTACTGTTTTCTGGTTTTGCTATTTTGGTGTTGATTCTATCTCTGAGGAAGTTGCGGGGTTTTCTCCTTTATGGTTTCCCCAATACAAACTCTTTGTGTCTCTTGTCTCTTGTGATGTGCTTATGTTTTATTGATGTGCTTGTTATTCTCTCAGTGAAAAGATCCTAAGATCATAATGCTAGCTTATATGATGAAAAACTAACATGAAATCAGAGCTAACCTGAGAAGAAGGCATTGTGTAGCCACAAAATCTAGGGCTTCTTACTTTTTGTCTCTCTCTCCACAATCCATCAGCAAAATTATGCTAGGATGACTCTCCATTGAAGGGTGCATCTTTTTGTCGAAGCGAAATTCGATTCCGATCATTTTCAGTTTTCGATGCGAAAATTAGGGCTTTCTACAGAAGAATAATTTTTGAGTGAGACAAGCATAGGATTTTTCTCCTCATCAAAACCAAATTTTAGAGACTTGATTCAAGAAATTTGGTTGGGTGAAACTCCGGGAAACTCAAACCCTAGTTTGACCCCGAGCTAGGAAAAACCCTAAATACTAAAAATGGTAAGTTTTGGTCCTTTCACTATATTCCAAGTTTGGAGAAGTCTACGAAGCTGCAAATTGTAGGGGACAAATATCAAATCTTGATGAACACTGTGTCCAAAAATCAGCTTCCGATTCGCTATATTCTGGGAGATATGATCCCTCCAAATTAGGGTTCTATCCTCTTCCAGAATTCATTTTTAAACAGGACACTTGGTGAGAATTGAAATATATTGGGCTATAGAGGTCCAAATGGAATTCCTGAAGCTGTTCTAGAAATCACACAGAATTTAATTTCGGTGGTCTAAAAATTAGACTCAGAAGATCAACCAATGACACGTGGCATGCTGTACAACTTCACTATTCTGAACAGTCTTATAACAGATCACCTTGGGAAAAGGATCATAAATCCCAAATGGTGAAAAAAATTCTGATGAAACCTATGGTTTTATATCAGGGACATGCGAGTTTACCTCAGTGCGAAATTTTGGACATAGAGGAGTAGAAATTTTGGAGATATTACAGAAACAGTAACATGCATTTCTGCAGAAGAAATTGGAAATCTAGGGCTTCCTGTTCTGGGAGCTTCCCTCCACTGTTTTCAGAAAAGGAGTATATTGGAAAGCTCCATTTGAAGAGATCTATTTGTTTATCCAATCATATCTAAAAGATTCCAAGTTTTGAAACTTAGGGTTTCTATGGAAAACCCTAGATCAGCCAGCTCCGGAACCAAGACGGACACCTCAAATCGGTAAGATCTAATCTATTGCTATTTTCATTTGAGGTTCTCATTTCAAAGTGATCTATCACATTAGATTGATTATAAGCTTGATGAAGTTGAAAAAATCCAAGCTTAAAAGCATATGATCTCTCTGAAGAAAATGGATTGGACACCTACATGAGTATAGAGGTTCCAGTTCCAAAGGGAGATGAGGCTAGAAGCCTTACACAAGAAGAACTTGGTCAAGGCCAAGAAGATCATGGTTGATTTAGTCATGGATCAACTTGTACTACAAGTGTCTTCCCTAAAGACACCAAATATGTTTGATTCCTTGACCAAGCTATTTGAAGGGAAGAACATACATCAGAAGATGACCTTAAGAAACCAATTGAAGGAAGTGAATATCTAGAATGCAGAGACCATACAGTCATCCTTTACAAGGGTCTATCAAATCAAAGAACAACTTGAAGCGATAAAAGAAGAATTGAAGAATGTAGAAGTGGTGATGGCCACCTTGAATAGCCTCCCAGGATCATGGGATTCATTCATGCGAAGAATGTGTGCCAGAAGGAAGTAATTACTTTCAGCAGACTTTGGGAAGAAGAAGAAGCTCGTCTCTGAAGATAAAGCTCTCACCTTCCAAAGAAGAACCCTCAAGCAATGAGGAATATGAAAATATAAACTCTTGAAGAAATTCTTATCCACCTCAGCATTTGGATAAGAAATGATGCTATCATGAATGAAGAAGACAATGAAGCTGAAGGCTCAAGAAGGAGTCTACCCATGAAACAAATAAAGATAAGTATTCAATTGTCATTTCATGATATTGTTTTGTTATGCATTTGTTTATATTCAGTTGATGTATTATACATGATAGGATGTTTGCATTAATGACAGTATACTAATAATATGCATGTGATGGGTAAGTAGCTCATGGTGCTATACCACTCTCCATTGCTACTTATCTAGAATGAAACCTCTTTGCTGACATATTGGATTAGTGCACAATCTCAATGTTATCCTGGTAGAGATGGAAGGCATCTAGAAAGTTTAAGTGAGATATGGATGAATGTTGTATTGACTAAAGTAGTTGCATGATCATATATTTATGCATAAGAACTTGCCAATATAAATATTCCTTATGAAATGTTCTAACCATACAAATGCATTTGACTTGTAGGAAAGATCACATACAAAATCACCTACAAGCAAAGAAGAATGAAGACTTGTTCCGAAGAACAAGAGACGACAGTTCAAAGACAAAGAATAATATGATGAATACAGTGACATCATTGATACAGAACCTTCCAGCCATGAAGAAGTAACCAAGAAGAAATGGAAGACCAGTTCAAGAATAATGATGTCTAGGATGCAGTATCAATACATGAAGAGAAGTTCGTAGCTCCATCATGTAGTAGATGGAAACATCGTGGGATATAAAGAAAGATTCGTAGCATGAGGCTTCTCATGAAAAGAAGGCATAAACTACAAAGAAACATTTACAGCTATTAGAAGTAAAGTCACATGACATGCATATTCATGTGTGCAAATGAAATAAGGCCTTGCACGAGTTCAGAAGACACCCATGGGATAACACATACATAATGAGCTTGACGAATATCGTAACCTTTTCTTCAAGGTTGATAAAGGATGACAAGCTCATAGATGGATGTGAGAAGAACTTTTGAAAAAGTTCAAAATAGAGGATCTTGGCATCCAATGATCCTAGATGGATACTACTTGTCACTTCAGTACAGAATGTTTCAATGCATAGAGTACAGAAGACAGAGGGAGTACGATGCTTCGCTTCAAAGGGAGTGACTACAGAAGATCCTGAGGTTCGACATAATATGACAGGATGGATAGATTACTGATGACTCTAAGCTTTACTAAGAGTAAAGAGGATTCCAACCTTTTCTTCAAGGTTAAAGATGGAAGACCAGTGATACTCCTGTTATGTGTCGATGCACTATTGTTCTAGGTATGGAGGTGTGGCAAAGTGCAGATGGAATCTTCCTTGGACAAGGGAAGTATGCAGTAGAGATCCTGAAGAGGTTCAGGATGATGGACTGCATGACCACACCTATGGCATTAAACATGAAGCTATTAAGTGATGCTTCATCAGAGATGGTTGATGCTACGATGTATCATCAGATGATTGGGTCCTTGATGTACCTGAGACTAGATATTTGCTTTGTTGTGAACACACTGAGACATGTTCACCTGATGGTTGCAAAGCATGGAAGGGTATAGTTGATTATGGACTCAAGTATGATGCGAATCAAAAGATTAACCTGGAGGGTTGTGTTGATTCAGATTGGGTAGGTAGTGCCATCGACAGGAAGAGTACTTTAGGATTATGCTTCAGTATGGGATCAGGTGTGATCCCTTGGTTTAGCAGGAAGCAATCCTATGTGGCACTAAGTACAGCTGAAGCAGAGTATGTCACAGCTTGTTTAGCTAGTTGTGAGGCAGTATGGCTGCGGAAGCTACTGTCTGATATATTTGATCTCCAGTTGGATGCTACTTGTATACATTGTGACAACCAGAGTTGCGTGAAGTTGTCAGAGAATACAGTGTTCCATGACAAGTCGAAGCACATCGAGATCAATTATCACTATATCAGGGATATGGTGCAGAGAGGAGCATTGAAGCTCCAGTATGTTGCGACGGAGGAACATATAGCTGATGTATTGACAAAGCCATTGGGTAGACTGAAGTTCAAGTACTTCAGGGAGAAGCTTGGTGTTATCCAGATCGAGGTTTCCTCCAAGGCAAAGTGATGAGTACCAAAGCCATTCTGACGAGCAGGTTAGATGTAAGGGCTAAGCCATTCTGTCATGGTGAGAGGATTGGTTCCTTCCATGTCAGATATGAGTGCTGAGATCCATAGCCATTCTGACGAGTAGGTCAGATATAAGGGCTGATCCATTCTATCATGGTGATAGGGTTGCTCCCTTCTGTTAGAATAATCAACCCATAGTATTTACCCACTTAGACATTATTTCACTTATTTTGTCTTATTTGCCTAGTCCATGAGTCCCACCATGTGCAAGTTGATAATTGCCTATCCATAGAGGTCAAACTTTCCATTATTGACTCATGGAGCGCTTGGGAAATCCTTGGGAATCAAATCTGCTTTATTCCTAGCCTCCTAAATGCCCTTCTGCTTTTTCTACTTTATTGCCTGCTTTTTCAGTGTTTTAAGGCACATAGGAAAGCAAGACTAGGTGAGGTGAATTAGCTTTGTTGCCTCTTCCTCCTCCACTCTTTCCTCCATGAAAAAGCATGTATGAGCTTCCATTTGACCACTCTTTAGCTTGCCCATGCACCCTTGCTAATTTGTGGGGTCCTTGATAGATTTGGGATCATCTTTTTACACCTATGGGGGATTTTCCTATTTTGGGTAAGCCTGCTTTATGCTAGATTTGGATGCTTCCTTATGCATTCGATTTGCTCATGTATTATATATATTCAGCAGCCTATGTTATTACAGGTTTGGCTATTGTACACTCAGTTAATATAATTTTTTGTTACAGCTCCATATTCAGTCTCCATTGTTGATAATTTTGCATGATCAATTGTTAATTGTTGTGGGTGAAATTAATCTACTGCAGGCATGAATTTCTACATGGTATCAGAGCCATTGTAGGTTGTTACTCTCCTCCAAAAATTATTTTTCAGGTTCGACATCAAGACTGGGAGCCTTCTACTGACAGCCGGGACAGATTTTCTAAAGCTATGGATTCACAGAAAACTATTCTCACTCCCTTCAACTTTTTTGAATGGAAAGAAGAGATGGAGATCTTGTTGAGAGTGAAAGGCCTCTACAGGGTGACTATGGCTACAGAAGCAGAGCCCAATGCTGCTGCAGAGAAGATCAAATGGCACAATCGGAGAGATGAGGCCTATGGCCTCCTATGTCTCAGTATTTCCCGAGACCTCCTTTTCCATCTCGATGGATTGACTTCACTGGATCAAGTATGGGAGAAACTTTCTGAAATATTTGGAAAGAAAG
>LPNX010061099.1:0-35035 GCA_001517045.1 Pseudotsuga menziesii | reverse complement strand
AGTCCCACCATGTGCAAGTTGATAATTTCCTATCCATAGAGGTCAAACTTGCCATTATTGACTCATGGAGTGCTTGGGAAATCCTTGGGAATCAAATCTACTTTATTCTTGGCCTCCTAGGCGCCCTTCTACTTTTTCTGCTTTATTGCCTGCCTTTTCAGTGTTTTAAGGCACATAGGAAAGCAAGACTAGGTGAGGTGAATCAGCTTTGTTGCCTCTTCCTCCTCCACTCTTTCCTCCATGAAAAAGCATGTATGAGCTGCCATTTGACCACTCTTTATCTTGCCCATGTGCCCTTGCTAATTCATGGGGTCCTTGATAGATTTGGGATCAGCTTTTTACACCTATGGGGGATTTGCCTATTTTGGGTAAGCCTGCTTTATGCTAGATTTGGATGCTTCCTTATGCATTCAATTTGCTCATGTATTCTATATATTCAGCAGCCTATGTTATTACAAGGTTGGCTATTGTACACTCAGTTAATATAATTTTGTGTTACAGCTCCATATTCAGTCTCCATTGTTGATAATTTTGCATGATCAATTGTTAATTGTTGTGGGTGAAATTAATCTACTGCAGGCCTGAATTTCTACACCTTCCATGACAGATATAAGTGCTGGCCATTCTGTCAAGTAGGATAGATGTAAGGGCAATTTCCATTCTAGGAATGGAGGCACCTGGTCAGTTACCAGGATCACTCAGTGTAGGACTGAGTAGCCATTCTGATGTGATAGAGGGATGTGTTCCCACTTGATCAGATGTAAGGGCTGAACCATTATGTCATGGGTAAAGGATTAAGTTACTTCCATGTCAAATGTGAGTGTTGGCCATTCTGACGAGCAGGTCGGATGTAAGGGCAACTGCCATTCTCTAGGAAAATGGAGGCACTTGGTCAGTTACCAAGTAGCTCAGTCGAGGAGGACTGGGGGCCATTCTGATATGACTGCTGGGATGTGTTCTTGTAGGATCAGATGTGAGTGCAAGCCCTTCCATCATTTTGAGCAGGATGTGTTCCCACCTAGATGGATGTAAGTGCAGGAGCCTTTCTGGAGCGACTGAGGGATGTGTTCCCACGTGCTCAAATGTAAGTGCTGAAATCTCTCATCACTGTGAATAGGATGTGTTCCTGTCTGGATGGGAGTCTTTCATCATTGTGAGTAGGATGTGTTCCATCCTGGATGAAAGTGGGAAAATATTCCATCACTATGATAGGATGTGTTCCTTTCTGGATGGATGTGCTTTTCTGACGAGTAGGTCAGATGTAAGTGATGAGCCTTTTCATAGATGTTAGTGATGTGATGTCCTATCATGCTGGTGAATGTGAGTAGTGGGCCTTTCTGATGTGATTATAGGATTGGTTCCTATATGATTAGATGTAAGTGCTAGGCGTTCCTTTCTGATGAGTAGGTCAGATGTAAGTGCTGGGAAAAGACCTACATGATGGTAGGCCTACAACCAGCATGAAAAAAGGCTGGCTCTGTAGAACTTCCTATGATGAGAAGAATCATGAGATAGCACCAGCGATGATCCAGATAGAGTGATGATCGAGATCCAGTGATGATGATCCAGCAGTGATGATCCAGATCCAGTGATGATGTTCCATGATGATCCAGATCGAGAGATGATCCAGATCCAATGAAGATGACTTACAAATGAAGATGATTTACAGATGGAGATGACTTGAAGATGAACATGACTTTGAAAATGACCTGACGATGACCTGACGATGACCTAGATGATACGAGAAGAATACTTGTGTTGATAAATTATGTCAAGAGAATACCTTCCTAGTTAAGAGGGAGTGTTGATGTAATTGTAACTTCGGAATATATTCACTTGTATTTATTATCTATTGTAACCCGATGTTTATTTTGGGATGTATTGTAATGTATTTGAGTCATGTCTTGCCCCGATGTTTCGATTGGGAAGTTTCTATAATGAGAACGTCATGTTAAGTCATTGTGGGTAACCCTCCTATTGGTCAAGGGTTAAAGTCCCCACAGTTGTGGGGCCCTTGGGTTATTAGACTATACTAGTGAAGTCGACCCTAGGTGAGTCATTGTAAGTCATGGAAATAGTCCCCACCATTGTGTTACCCTCCTATTGGTCGGAGGAGGCAAAGTCCCCACAAGTGGTGGGGCACTAGGGTTATTAGACACTCCTAGAGATGTTGGCTCTAGCAAGTAATTGTTAAGTGAGGCCAACATGTTGGAGTGCACTTCAAGTGAATGGGAGAATATAAATAGAGAGTGAGAGCCTATCTATTTATCACTTGCAACACATCACTCACTCACTCAAGTGTGGCGCATTAGTGAGGAAGGAAATACAATGGGACTAGACAAGAAGAAGACTACTGCTGTTGGGAGTGCATCTTACTATTTTCTGGTTTTACTGTTTTGGTGTTGATTCTATCTCTGAGGAAGTTGCAGGGTTTTCTCCTTTATGGTTTCCCCGAGAAAAACTCTTTTTGTCTCTTGTCTCTTGTGATGTGCTTATGTTTTATTGTTGTGCTTGTTATTCTCTCAGTGAAAAGATCCTAAGATCATAATGCTAGCTTATACGATGAAAAACTAATAGCTTCATCCAGTTTTTTCTTCATGCAGGCATGTTCAGGGTGAAAACCCTTCCTGCGGTAAGAACACTTGACTTTTTCTTTCCCATTGTGCCCTTTTCCTTTGTTCTTCCTTGAGCCGGAAGATTCATCATGCTACTGATTTTCAACTCTAGTCTTGGGAGCATCAAATTTAGTTTTCTAATTTTTCTGCTGCTTTCTTTTACCCTTCAGATCTTTGGGCCCTGAGACATGGAGGGATTGATCATGGGAAGATTAGATTATCCCCATCTGGACAAGCTTGCCATGTTCATTAGTTAGGGACTCAATGAAGGCATTGAGTTTAGGCATCTTCCATCTGGGGGTTGTGAGCTTCCCCACACGGAATGTAGAAACAAAAACTGAATAATCAGCCCTGAGTTTGGAGAGGATGGCTAGGATGAGCTGATCATCCTCCTTCCCCACTTTGCATTGCTTCAAGAGGAAAGCATTATTCTTGAACTTTGTAAAGAAATCATTCAGAGTCTTGAAATTGGAAGGTTGGAGAGACATAAGTTCATTTTTGAGTTGGTAAACTCTCAAGTCATCATGATTTCCATATAGAGCTTCCAATTTGTCCCATATTTCTTTTGGTGTCTTCAGATCCGTAAGATGGAAGAGAAGGTCTTCGGAAATAGAAAGGCACAAGAAACCGAAGGCTTCATCCTTCTTGTTCAAGAATATTGATTTTTCTATGGTACATCCAGGCTCAAATTCAGTGTCCATGGCGACTGTATGGAATCCTTTGGAGCGCAACTGAAGCTCCATTTTATTTTTCCATGTGTGCAAATTGTATGGGGTCAAGAGAGGTACTGAGGAGGCCATCTGGATATGCTGTAGCAAATGCTTCACCTAGAGAAACCTGAAAATCAAAACAGAAAGGGAAAAATAAGGTCGGATAGACTGTACATTCTATGCTTTCATCACACCCAGCATAGTCAATCAAGCAAGCTTGATCAACAAGTTCTTTACTTGGGATATTAAGTGGTAAGCCTTGGCTTTTGGTGTAGTGCTGGAATTTTGAGCTATTGCTCACTTTTCATGGAGAAATCTGTCAAAAAGCTTGTTTTTGAGAGATAGATCTTCGTCCCATTGTATGCTATGATACCATATTAATTATTACACATGATCTAGGAACTAAGAATCAATCTCATGAAAGAATAATCAACAAATACTCACGAAATGGTGTTAATCGGAACCGAAATTGGTTTCCTCTCTATATATTTAATAAACAATGAATGGTTATAATACCAATGTCAAGCAATAGCTTAACTCCATTAATAATTCGAATACCTAAGGAGACAATTCGAATTCAGTGAGTGATTCTAGCTTAACTGACCCTCAACCATTGGTTCACACTCGGTTAACCACTTGGCCAAAACCCTAATTGACTCACCAAACCCTAACTAAAGTCGGAGTGCAATAAATGAATGAATCTCAAATGAATGAGATCAAACACATGTCATGGCAAGGAAACCATCAAGTGCTAGTGCTCCATGACTTCAATGAACCTCGGTGAGGTTAACTGAAGCTGAACTGACCATCAGAAGTTGGTGGAGGTGCCTTGTTGACTCCAGATCATTAAATAATAATAAATAATCATTAAATAATATATTTAATGATAGGATGCACCTTAACTAACATGTTGAACTGATTGTAACCACCAGTTAGCAATTAGGTGCATTAATGTCACTCAGATCACCCCCGGAGTGCTCTAGTTAGCCTCCTGGACTGTAGGAGAAGGCTAAGTTAGCCTCCTTGACTATAGGTAGGTGTGGGTGTGATTGGATGATGACAATTAATGCTCCACTGATGTTAATTAATGTCAATTATACTTAGGATAGTTGTTTAACTAGGCCAATTTGACCAAAAGAGTGTGTATGATGGTAAATGTCTCCAAGATCAAGTATAAATACCATAGGGAGAAAATAAGGATACAAAACAACTTATCCAAGGAGGAATCCAGCATGGAGAAAACACACCCCTGGGCATCAAAACAAAATCCATATCCCCAGCTAAAACAAGAAATATGCTAATGTATGCTATACTCGAAATAACCAAAAAAGAGAATGCCACATAAATAAAAAAAACCTCTTAAAAGATCTGTATCATGCATTCCTCAATGATTTCTCCTTCTAAACGTTTCGAGAAGTCGTGGAGGCCAACATTCATATTCAATGTTTCCTTGGATAAATGGTCTCATATTGTGCTCCCTATATACATTCCTAAAGTCATATAACCCACGAAGGGTGTGATGAATCCAGAGAAATAACAACACCCAATCTCTACGACAACGAACAAGATCGAGTTTGAATTTTGATTCTGAACTTGTCACAACCATAATGGTGAATTCAACTCACATGACCTCAAGAGTGTAAATAGCACATGCCATTGTCCAATCTTACTTATAAAAGGGCCTTTTGAGGTTAGCAACAACCATGAATTTCAGGGACTATTCTGATTCCTTTTCGATATCTTCCCTTAGGTTTGTTTTAGTGCATAAAGATATACAAAAGCATGCCTAGAATGAGAGTTTCCTTAGTAATCATGTCGAGAGTGTACATACAATTATTTGGATCCACAATATGATCATAAATCCACCAGTAATGAAAATTTCCTCAATACTCCAACACAATTCAATTCCTATGCCGTAGGAAATGGATAATGGAATTTGATCATGGTCAAAATTACAAGGACTTTTGAGGAGCATCATGCCTGATGAATATGTTGCAAAACCTTGGTTGAATATATAAGGAGATAAGTATCAAAAAATTTCTCAAGGGGAGGGACATAAGGAGATATGTATCAAGAACATTCTCACAATCCCAAGATGACTGAAGTAGCAATACCACAGGGAGAACATAAGGATCCCAAATAGCTTATCCAAGGGAGCAGCGAGGGTGGAGAAAAAACACCCTTGAGGGAAAAAAAATTCTATATACCCATCTAAAACAAGAAAGATTATAATGTATCCCATACTCTAAAGAACCAAAAAATAGTATGCCACATAAATAAAAAATCTCTTAAAAGAGTTGTATCATGCCTTCCTCAATGATTTCTCCTTCTAAAAGTTTTGATAAGGAGAGGAGGCCAACCTTCATATTCAATGATTCCTTATATAAATGGTATGCACTCAAACTGTGCTCCCTGTAGACATGCCTAAATTCATATAAACCACGAATGGTGTGATGAATCAAGAGAAATAGCAACACCCAATCTCTAGGATGATGAAGCAGATTGAGTTTGAATTTTGATTTTGCACTTGTCACAACCATAATGGTGAATTCAAATCACATGACCTCAAGAGTGTAAATAGGACATGCCACTGTCCAATATTGCTTATAAAAGGGAATTTTGAGGTTCCCAAAAACCATGAATTGATTTTGCATTGTTGATAATCTTTGGACATTAGGTAGGCCTTCTTATTATCTATCACCAATCCCACCCACTAGTACCACCTTTCTGGATAATGTTATGATTCTAGAGAAGCAACACCATCCAATCACTAAAATGATGAAGAATATCAAGTTTGAATTTTGATTCTAAACATGTGTTGTTGGGTAAATCTACTCAAGTGGACTCAAGCCAGATATCCCTATTCCAAGTGGAACTAGAACAAACCAAGTACACAATACAATCTAATTTCCTAGATCAAATGGAAATTCAAGTTAACATATAGATCACCTACCCAAGTTCTGCATATCCTCTTCTCTCTTTATTGATCCAAGATCAAGAGCCTTCATATCTTGAGCTTCAAAACGATGTAGAGAAAGTGGAAACAAGGAAATAGTACATGCATATCCAAACATGAATTGATCTAAGATAACATTTAAGGAAGAAATATATAAACATTATTAACACAATAAAATTTATGGAAAGATATTTGTATTACTATAATCAAGGAGATACATATAATTACATAAAGAATGAGTGTTACAACCTAGCCTTAACGCTGAAACCTTCCATCCAACAATCCAATCCAAGCCTCCAAAGGATGATAGTATCCTCTCAAAGGATAAGATATTTCCTCCCAAAGGATGATAGAGATCACCTAGAAATTCCACCATCATAAGAGTACCATAGTCCTTCCTCCCTTCACAATGGAGAGAGGGTTCAATTTATAAGGCTAAAGGGATATATTAGGTTCAGGATTAGGAGGAGGGGTCTAAGGGATCTTTCCCATAGGTTAGGGAACCGAATTCCACCTCACCTAGAACCTAGGGATGGTCCTCCACCTCATAGACCTTCGAGAAGAGTCTCTAAGCTTCATGTTTTTCCCTCTAAAAACAATCAATGCACCTTTCATGAAGGGAAAGAGCATCAGTGCACGTTGCATGAAAGGAAATACCGCCGATGGTGCTTCTAGAATGAAGGGAAAAGGTGTCGATGCACCTTTCCTTAGCATAAAGAGTGACTTCCTTCTTAGAGGGGAAAAAAGGTAAGGAAAGAACCTCCTATTCAATGGAATTCAATCAAGGGAAATTTAGGGATTGAGGCATAGGGATAACACATGGATCAACATGACGAGATTTTGGTGTAACAACATGTCACAACCATAATGGAAAATTTAACTTGTGTGTCCTTTACAGTGTGAATAGGACTTTCCCATATCCAGACTTTCTTATAAGAAGGCCCTTTAAGGTTCTTGGACTATTCTGATTGATTTTCTATATCTTCCCTTAGGTTTGTTTTAGTTCATAGATATCTACAAAAACATTCCTAGAGTGAGATTTTCCTCACTAATCATTTCAAGGTTTTACATCCAATGGTTTGGATCCACAATTTGATCATAAATCAACCAACAATGAAAATTTCCTCAATACTCCAACACAATTCAATTCCTAGACTGCTGGAAATGGCTAATGGAATTTGATCCTGGTCAAAATTGCAAGGAATTTTGAGGAGCATCATGCTTGATGAATATGTTGCAAAACCTTGGTTGACTATATAATTTGTTATTTGTTACCTCTACAACTCCTCCATCAAAGTCAAGGAATCTATGTGCTTTCTCCTTTGTGTTTCAAATCAGTTTTACCTAATTCATGTTTATGTTTGAAGGATTAGGATCTTGGGTTATACCTTTGATATTATCGCTTGTTAGTCAATCATGGTTTTTTTATCTTATATGGGTGGGAGTCAAACTTAGTGACATACCCTAAGATCTTTCGCAACACATTTGGGAGTCACTTTTATAATAGTTCTCATGGGTTTTGACCCTGAAACTAGATACACTAGAGACAACCCAAGCACAACACTGAAGGGAGATTAAAGAATGCAATAATAAATAAGGAGATATGGAAACTCATTAAAGATATAAATATTGAATAGAATACCTTGCATTAGTTATTTTCTTGGGGATGTAAGTATCAAAAACAATAATATTGAGGGAGATGTTATGAAAACAATTTTCTAATCTATTATGACAATCCACATCTTGGTTATTTTACATTACCAGTGTTCAACATGATACATTAATATTATTGATATAATAGTATATACACACCATGGGTTTGGGTCTAATAAAAACTTAAAACAACATCATCCTTTTTCTAGCCACCAGGGTTGTCTAACCTATTGTCAAATTAGGCTCATCTCCCTTTAAATTTCCTAAATGCATGTTAGGTGGTACATAAGGTAATTATATGTATACAAAATCATGCTCATCAGACCATTTAATCCTTTATCTTTAACACTAAATTCTCTCATTATTGTATTTTTGAAGTACTCATAGATGGAATCACATGAGTGGTTCCGTGCTTGAGAAAGGTCACAAATATCAGTGCTCTCATGATTGAAATATCATCTAAGGGTAGAATTCCCATTACATAAACCCCCTCTACAAGGTAAATCATATCCTAGTTTGTCGACAATTAAGTTGAGAGGTTCTTCAGGTTTTTTGTATTCTATATGTAATTTCAGGTAACTTCACCTGATGGTTGCTCCTACAGTTTGGTCAAAATGAATTATGGGTGTGGAAATTTGGCTCTTGTCAAGGTAGAAATGTGAATAATAATAATAATAGATACATCATGCATAAAATTTCCTTTCGAATACAAATAATGAAATATTTGTTTCATGTTATCTAAACACCTCACAAAGGTTACAAAATTACTTGGTCTCCTTAAATCCTAAATTGTGCACAATGATGATGAGGAGTATATATGGAAATAGATCTGAAGTTTAATCAGAAAAACCAAAGAAAAGGTACATGTGAGGAAGTTTTTAGTTTCTCCAATGATAAAATTTTGATTTTAAGAAGTGAAATAATGCAATCTAACTTTCAATTCCTTGTGGTTTGGGAAGAAGGTTGCAAACTGTACAATTAACAACCACAAATTGCATGTTGAAGATGAAGAAAATAAAACTTGTATTTTGAATGATCATCTTGTTGGCTCTTTATGAAATAGGAGATTGGATAAGTTGATGATCAATGCGGGTGGTGTCTCTAATCACTTGAATAATTCAACCCCTGTGACAATGAAAAAAGAAATTGTTTTGGTCTAAGAGAATGGCTTGATCAAGCCACTTCATCACTCTTTCCCAAATCTTGTGAAAATTGCTCTAAGTGAACCATCACTTTGAAAAAGTATTTCCCATGAAGCAACACCTAATTAGTAATTCTAGGAAACATTGAATCAATTTCTACCATTATCTGGACTACCCTACCCTTCATAGCAGTAGTAAGAATGGAGCAATTATCCTTATCTAATATTGATAGTGTTTCTATAGGATTTAATTTTTCACTCCCAATATATACTTATATACTTTTTTCAGTCCCATTGACGTACTTGCTATTGTCATTCATTGCACATAAATAAAATCAATATCTATTTTGTCCGCCACAATTACCATAAGCAAGGCCAGTAATGGTGTTTTTTATTTCTCATTAACACTTCATTCTCATCTCAATCGAGATGGATTTTTTTCCCACGTATATAAGTCAAATGGAAATAGGATACGGAAGCCTCATCCCTAACACTCTTCATTGTATACATATTATTTTATCATAATGTGCATTGGGATATGGTTGTGTAATGCATACCATAAAATCAACAGGAAAAATTGTGTTTCGTCCAAATATAATTCAGCATTGGAACAATTCATTTGGAGGAGAGAAATGAAGGATAAATCTAGTGTACACAAGGATTATAGCTCTATATTTTGATGTAATACATCCATGGATGGGACAAATTTTATGTTATGGTGTTCTTGGAAAATAAAACCAATTCATGCATTTGATTTCCAAGTTCCAACAATAATTGTGGCCTCTATTGAGAAGACTTTGCATCTCTTTTGACATGTGCCTCAACTACAAAATGTTTTAAGGTAAGCCTAAGAGAGAAAAATAAAATGAGTGTCATAAGATTGAAATTTGAGAGATGATAATATTTTAGGATATGATCTTACAAGCTATCAAAGGATGGAAATCTTTATCAATGGTCCAAAAGGTGGGAATTCCAGCAAGGGAATGGTCCCATGTCACAAAAACATGATCGAATAAGCCAAGTAGATGGCCCATAAAAAATTGAAACTATCTAATCCCCACTAAGGAATGACCCATGTGTGTAAACTAAATACAACTTACTTCATGTCATAGACTTGGATGTCAAAAAAAGTCATGCATCATCTCCAGGTTAAAACACTACTCCTTAATCGTCGTCTGTGCATGATTCTTCATGAATGAAAATTAAAGCATTACCCCAATGTATTTTTCTGTATCTGATAAGAGGTGGTATTGTATTGGATAAGGATTACCCAATGTATTATGCCCTATTATTTTGGTGTCTTAGACAGGACTAAGAGGAAACCGTGGGTTTAACCTTGGAAACCTTGGTAGGGATGAATCACTCCCGCACTCGATATAGTTGTCATTTATCAAATGGGGTGGAAATAGGGGATATAAAATTGTAATTACATAATACATTTTTGCAGTAAATGAACTCCTGAAACCAGCCACGTTGGGTCAATCAACCCATGAAGGAAAACGACAGAGAAAAGAAGGAACCTGTGGATTCTTCAAAGTTTCAATAATCAATCCCACGAAGGAACTGACATAATTCAAATCACAAGTTTTAGATTAGTATCAACCCAAAGGAATGACCGACTGCGAGAGAAATGCAAAGTATTGCAGGAGTGTAATTTTTTTAATGCGTGAAATGAATAATGAAGCAAAATTTGTAGTGCTATGTGTTTTTTTTTTTTGTTTTTTATTTGTTATTTGTCATTTATTTTTTTATCTTCTTTTTTTTTTATTTTGTTAATTTGTTTGTCCTCAATGTAATTCATCCCTGGAGGCAACATTTTGTGATGAGGTCAAGTGTCACACTTCACTTTTATATGATTCATGGGTCAATGACATACATATAGGTTGCAAGAAAAATTCAATGGTCCCCTCTAATCATAATGTTTTACATGAAGATTGTATTGTCTAGAGGTATGCTTAGGGTTTGATGACAATATTGATAATAGAAATTCTTCCTATAAGGATTCCATGGCTAGTAATACTTTTAATGAAAATAAAATAGCAAATTAGACAATGAATGATACATGTGTGTGTCCCATTTTATTTTGTAGTCTGATAATGCAATAAGAGACCTCTTTGTTAGCATACCAACAACTAATCTCACTTGTCAAATTGACTCATCGTTTTTTCTAAGGAGGATGCTCTTGAGAATTAAACTTGAACATGATTTTATTTCGAATAGATATTCTCTAGAAATCCCAGTCTTATTCTTAGATCCTACCTTTTTCCCCTAGTGAGACTTATGCTGTTGAAGTTCCCCATTTTAATTATATCATTGATTTCAACTCTTGTCCTATTTATGATGGATACCCTAATCAAGATCTAGAATTGTTCATGAACAAGAAGAATATAGTTCAAGGGTTTTTGAAAGGAAGTTAGGACCTATCTATCATGAGTATCCTATGGAAGAGTTTAGATAGATTATATGCTCTACCTAAATGTGGATTGATTTAAAGTCTATTTTCATACAAATTCATATCTTAGAAGATATCTTTAACTTCATCGATAATGGAAGGTAATTTCTCAATGAGGTGCTTGGAAAAAACTTTAAGGTTTTTAAAATGAGGTACATTGTTTCTAATATATTATTATTTCATTGTACTTAAAAGATACTTTTTCCACCAACTAGTCCATATGAGTGAATAGTTGGACTCGGGTGACATATTAATTGTGATTAAACTTATGCTAATGGATTCTCACTATCATATGAGGCATAAGTTTGGAAACTTTTATTCTTTAATTATATGAAACCATTGAATCCACTATCAATTCTCATTGAATATGACAGGGTTTCAAAAATAATGTATTGGTTTGAGTTGTTTCCATATTTTGAATTTATAGGCTTTGATTGAGCTTATGTAAGTGATTTTATTTGTTTGATGTAATGCATTAGTCGTATATTTATTTTTCACATTCGTTTGTTATGTTTTCACAAATTTTTAAACTTTTAACCTTTACTTAACTTAATTTATTATTTTTTTGGATTATTATTTAACAAAAATTGAAATAATATGTTTTTCTTTAATACCTTTTTTAGGGTTGGGTTATTTCATGTTAAAAATATTGTTCTTTCAACTCACTAATATATATACATGTTAATAAATTATTTCACAATCTTGAACAAGTCTGCTTGGTTCTAAATTTCTCACAAAAATTAATTTGCAAGGCCAAAACAATCTATAATATATGTCATTAAAATGAATTTCAAATAAATCAAAAAATAAGTGGGGCATTCATCTTGGTCTCTTAATCAACGTTAATCACTATAAAAAAATCAATATAAAACAATGTAATAAAGTGACAAATGAATAGGAATATAAAGGAAAATCATTCATCTAATGATTCGATACAACAATAAATGCACAAATTATGTAAAAAATACCAATCTACACCCATTTTTTGTTTGAAATTTCCTTTTTGCATTTATCAAGTTCCTATGATGATGTGTATTTATATTAAATGCAAATTTGATCCATTTTGAGTTGTAAATATATTGGATTTATTTCCACCTTCACTTAAATTAGGCTTGTGAAGGTGTTGATATTTTGGTTGTCTAAAAATCACATATGCACTCAATATATTTGTGTGATCATACTAAAGAATAGAATGATTATCCCACCTTGCCTTAAATTAGGCTGATGAAGGTGTTGATATTTTGGTTGTTTGAAAAATCATTTATGCACTGAATATATTTGGGTGACCCTCCCACACCGTTAATGCATGCATCTAGTATAACGACGACGATGATGACGACGACGATGATGATGAAGATGGTGATAACAATGTTGATGTCATATGCAATGATGAATATGATGATGATGATGATGATGATGATGACGACAACGACAATGACGATGATGAAGACGACGATGATGATGTTTACGATGACATTTGATTCTTGAAAACCCTCCCACACCTTCAATGCATGTGTTTAGTATAACCATGACAAATTTCAGACCAAGCCGACACATATATAAAAAATTTCAACGTTGGCCCCACGTAGCACATTAATTAATCTATAGGTATGGTTTTTATGCTTGAATTATTAGTGTCAATCATGTTTGATCATGAAGATGATGATGATTATGATGATGATGATGATGATGAAAATGACTATGATGATCTTAGTTTTGACGACGATGAAGATGGTGATGATGACGATGATAATGATGATGATGATGATGATGGTGATCATGATGTTGATGTCATATGAAATGATAAAGATGGCGATGAAAATGATTATGATGATGTTATTTATGGCGAAGACGATGGCGATGATGATAAAGATAACGATGGTGATGATAATCATGATGATGATGATGATGAATATGGGGATCACGATATTGATGTCATATGAAATGATGAAGATGATGATGACGATGATGACGATGAGGATGACGACGAAGAGGATGATGATGATTATGATGATGATGATGATGATGATGATGATGTTTTAGTCTATAAACCCTCCCACACTATTAATGCATGCCTCTAGTCTAACCATGCCAAATTTCAGACCAAGCTAGCACATATATAAAAAATTTCAATATAGGCCCCACATAGCACATTAATTAATCTATAGGTATGGTTTTTGCTACTCGAATTATCAGTGTCATCCATGTTTGATGATGAAGATGACGACGAAGTTGACGATGATTATTATTATTATGATGATGATGATGACGATGTCGATGATGATTATGATTATGATGATGATGATGATGATGATTATGATGATGATGATGGTGATAATGATGATGATGTGCTAGATTGGAAACCCTCCCACACCATCAATGCATGTGTCTTGTCTAACCATGCCAAATTTCAGACTAATTCGACAAATATATAAACAATTTCATTGTTGGCCCCATGCAGCACATTAATTAATTTATAGGTATGGTTTTTGTTGCTAGAATTATTAGTGTCAGTCATATTTGATGATAAATATGGCGATGAAGTTGTTGTTGATGATGATGATGACGACGACGATGATGCTGACGATGATTATGATTATGTTAGTTATGACAATGATGACAATGATGATGATGATGATGACGATGATAATGTTTATTTTAAGAGGAAAACTTTAAATTATGCTAATAACCACCTTAATTCACACAAAATCCTTAAATTGATTGAAAGGATAAAGAATTAAACTGACTATGATTAGAACATAACACTTAACTGATAGCTATTTGTCTTGCGATTCATTTTAGAGATATGTGAAATTCCACAAAAAACAAACATCAATACTCGATCACCATGTTATCATTATTTAAATATGGTGGATATATGCATATTCGTGTCTATGCCATCATTATTAATATACGGTGGACTTAAGTATTCAAAAAGAAAATTCCAAACAATATTAGTTGCAAAGATGTTGAACATCAAATTAAAATTGATAATATTTAACTTGCTAGTAGTTGGAAGCACATTGTTCACAAAAATAAATATTGCTTTCTCTGCAACTACATTTATTCTCTTGCGTATCATATGCACAAATCGTCCCACTATAAAATTTGCTGGAATTATATATCTGCAAATACAAATTGATGATCTAATCAACTACAATCAAAATGAATTATTATTTGTATCCTCTATTTGATGAAATTAATTTCTTTTGCAAATAAAATTATATAATAATAGTCAAATATTTAAAAATTCAAATTATTAAAAAGTAACTTATTTACATAACAAGACCTGGATCTTACAATTACACGATTTGGATACTTGTCACAGATTCTTTTAGCCTTTTCATTTCTCCTATCTATAATATGATGTCATTAATGTAGTTACTCTTTTTAAAACAAATAAGATAAAATAATAATTCTAAAATTATTGAATTTTGAGTACTAATAAAATTCAATATTTATATCACAAGATTCAATAAAAATATATAGAGTAGATATATTACCGCATACCTCATACGCTTCAATAGACTTCATCATCTTCTTCATCCAAGTAATCATCTATATCATCCGATACGGAGTCAACATTGTAAGGATTGGCCATATCATCATTGTCATCTAAGTCAGTTACGATCATCATGTCATCGTCGATATCATGTTCATGGGAATTGTCTGCTACATCATCTAATTCAACTAATTATTCGACATCTTCTTATGGAAAATGATCATCTAAATCATGATATTCATCATCGTCATCTTCTTCCAGACCCTCTGCATTACCTTCCTCTAGATTATACTTTACTAGCCTTCCCCTTGTATCATGTATCATAACAAATGACCAAACCGGTTTACCTGGAACCTTAGAGTAAAATACCTTTTCACATGGGATTGGAAGAACATAGGGCTTCGTTCCTGGCTCAAGAAACCTAGTATTTACCATGGTAAATCCATTATCATGTTCAATAATAGTTCTATCGGGATCATATCGATTCAATCGTAACCTATACCATTTGACATTGAACAAAACTACCTTGAATAATTTAAAGTCACACTGAATAATATCTTCCAGATACCCATAGAATCAATTTTATGAGAGTTTTAGATGTATGTCACTTCTAGAGGAAATAATGGTCACCTCAAATACTGCATATATCCCACAATTTGATGTTTTCTTTGTTTCATCCAACTTTTTGTTGTGATATCTACAACCATTACACACCATAGCCTTATGGTGTTTTACCTACAACAATACATACACAAAAGTATTACATAATGATTCAATATTTATGATTAAGTGCATGTTTATGCCATACAGGGAAAAAATCAACATGGACATCGATATGTAATTTGCAAAAAACAATTAGAGTGGTTATTTAATATGCTTTCACTCTTATCTTTTAAACCATATGCTAAATTGATTTCCCTTTGCATAAGATTGGTATCTCCATTGTGATGTCCTGCTTTAACCAATGAAGACACACCTTCCCATGATATACCATGACCAGATTGTTCACATCGTTCAATCCATACCTTCATCTAGTCAAGATTGTTTGTGATATATAAATGAATTGCATCCCACTCTCAACCAACTTCTTGATGACAATAAAAATTAAAATTTAATACAAATGTAAATTATCGTAACAAAGTATATGCTCTTAATTGATGCAATATATTGAATATAAAAATAGAATATGTATGATATATATACATAAAATTCAACAGTCAAATATATTATATTTGTTAAAATACACTAGCTAATAATTACCTTTCACCTTCCTCGATCTACCTTTCCCCTTCAGGTACTCCCCTTCAAAATTGTTATTGGAGTCCAAATCACAAATGCGGCATAAATTGAGCTTTGACGCTAAATTAGGAAGATATTCACTAATATACAACATGTTTTGGTATACTGTATATCCCTCCATCATAGAACCCTCAACACATGCTCATTGTCTAACCAAACCCTTCATAATTTTCAAGTTCCTCTCAACCATCCACATGGACCTTGCATGCACAGGTCCACACAATGGAATATACTCAACTTGGTGTATGAAGTAGTGTTCCTGTGCATTGAAAAACACCGATGGTATATTCTTTTTCATTTCACACATGAGACGAGGAATTTCCCTCCTCCAATATTTTATATATTATTTATGGATTTCTTTATATGACAACCATCTACAAGTGATGCAAACCAATAATGATATTTAACAAAAAAAACATTTAATTAGATAATATCAATTATTGCACAAAAAAAAATATAATTTCTACGATGAATTAAAGAAAGACTAAGCAGATGAAAAAAAATCACTAGTTACCTCATGTATTTCACAAGATTATATATAACTTGTTTGACATTGTTATCAAAATTGTCCAAGAGAGAGAGAGGTAGAACATACTGTAACAATATACAAACCACATCATTTTTTAAACAAATAGTTAAAAAATGAAATAACAACAATATGCACTGGAATTAAAAAAAAAATAATACCATAATAATTACCTTCATGAAGACATTCCAATCATTCATTTTCACCCCCACAAAATCACCTTTCTTTGTTATGATATTCTTCATGTTCCCACAAAATCAAGTGGGAAATTTAATTTTCCGCATGACTTATTTTACAACATTACTTTGCTGCTCCGTTAACATCCATGGAAGTGATTTTATATTAATTTGGTCTCTGCTGCTATGAAATTGAATGACATCTTTCATTGCATGGTTTCCTCTTGAATGTCTTTGCAATTTTTTACATTTTTTTCTTTGTCGCTCCTTAGATCCAATATTTTCCATAATGTTTCAGTCACATTCTTTCTGATATGCATTGTATCAAACATATGAGCATTTTTTTGGTTCTCATTGTAGGGAAACTTGCCGAATTGTTTAGGATAAATTTTCATTCCTCATGGAAGCCCATTAATGCCTTCATGATCACGATGGACATCATGAATCATAGTTTTTAAATAAATTACAAAAATAAATTATGGGCACTACAGTAAACAACAAAAAATAAAAAAAATACATAACAATTCATATACGATGATCCATGCGTACTAGCTTGACAATTTCTATTATATTGCAACTTCCAAAGGTGAGGTGTCATTCTTTGTGGTTTTAATCTAGTCTCTTACTTCCCATTGAATATATTTTTTTTGGTTTTTTGATACCTTTAATTCTTAGAGAGGAAGTGCATGTACTCATCAAACACCTCTTTTGTTAAGCTTTTTGAGTGACACGATTTGATCTTAAGACCACAAACTAGACATTCAAATTTTCCCTTTGTCTAAAGACCTAAATATAGATATGGAATATCTATGTCAATTATAATTATATAAAATGAATGGAATATTTATAAAAACATGCGTGCATAGTACTATATTAACTAGTTCATAAATTTAAATGCAATTAAAGTGGAACTTCAAAATACAAACCACAAAAATGGGTTAACCCTAGGGAATCATGTATTGTCCATACAAGCATTTCATGGAATTGAAATTTCGTTTGTCGTATTGGTCTTGATACATCATACATACTGATTCCATTCCATAAATTTAGTAGCTCATCTATAAGAGGTTCAATATATACATTGATATCTTTAACTTGGAACTTACTTGATTGATTTGAAGTACATATAAAATATATAATTATGAGAACCATTAATATATATAAACGATGCACAAGAGTAAGATAAAAAATATATATATGGCATTAGGAAACAAAATATGACAAATGAGATTCCAAGGCTACATTAAAAATAAAATAGTTGTAGACACAATATACGTGGAATAATCATCGACAACATTATGTGCTCCCTCTTTATTGACAACCATGGATGGATGTTATTGTTTATAAAAAAAATAGGCCACACCATGTAAACAGATATCATATCTGCAAATGGATTAACACCATCTGTTGCCAAAGAAATTCTAAGATTACAGGGTTCTTCTTTAAAGCGAGGCCACTTTTCCTCCATATCTCTAAATGCAAAACTATCTGCAGGAATTCAAATAACATCATATTGAATTTTGTTCCTTGCATGGTAATCCATAATTTGTGCTATATTTTTGCACCTGAATAGTCGTTGCAAATGTGGAATGATGGGAATATAACAAATTACCTTGCAAGACACCTTTTTGTTACTTGATCTGTTCAATATCTACTTATATGACATTCCGAAAATTTTGTTACAAATTTATGCTGATTATAATATATAACATGGTCATCAGGGAATGCATGAATTGATTCACAATGAATTCAAATATCTTTCATGATGACAGATAAATCTCAATATGTGCGAGGTAAAATATTTGATGGTAGTAACAAAAATTCAGCTATCAAGCTGCATCAAATAAAAATAAAAATAGAGTTAATATAATATATAAATAATATTAATGAAACAAATTTCATCCATATTAAGTTAAATTATGAATTAACAATACAATTATTAGAGGAACAATGATAACCTTTATCACAATCATATATATGTGATGGATTGTTTTACATACCTTAACATCTGTGTGATTGATATGTTTGAAAGACCATTCATAACCTTCAAGTTCATTATCAACAATATAGCAGAGAGAAGATTTGTGTTGGAGCCTTCATAAAGAGGTTCATATGCCTTCTCAAGAAGAAGTATATCGTGAACATCATCAAAGTCATCAATATTTTCATGATCATCATCATCAATCATCCATTCTAACATTAAATGAATTGTGGATCAATGTATTTGTACCATAAGCTTCAACTACATTATCATTATGATCATCTTCTTCAACAAGACCATTAACTTGCTCTCCATTAATCATAGATCCATGTTCCTCTAGTACTTGTTCTGAAAGAAATTCCTCTAGATGATATGTCGTAGGATGTCTTTCCTTTATAATTACATGAATACATCAATAGATATAAGTTAATATAGGAAATATTAAAATAATACATACATTTACCGACGTAAAAAATATAAAAAAGTTTATAATTCTAAACTTACAAATGGACGATATTCATCCCCCCCCCTCAATGTGTCCATTTTCCCTACAATTTTTTGTGGCTGTTGTGATCAATATTATTCTTCTCTTAAATCCCTTGCATTGACTACATGGACAAAAACATTTCCCATCACCCCTTCTTTTTGCTGCATCCCATAGTCTAGTAAAAAATTATCGATTTTGTTCGTTTGGATCAGGAATATTGATATTTGACATTTTGTTACAAAAAGCTTAAATCAAGACTATCAATAATCTTAAAAAATCAAGGTCCACACAACACTATTTCTCCAAACAGTTGTTTTTCGAAGAATAAAATAATTTTTGCAAACCGTTTGTCGAAGAATAAAATGATTTCCGCAAATAGCCCATTGAAAAATAAAATAATTTTGTAAACTGTCCGACAAAGAATAAAAAAATTCCTCAAACTATCCATCGAGAAATAAAATAATTTCCACAAACTGTCTAGCACTTCTATAGAAAACATGTCAAAATGTTTCTGTAATTTATATATTTTCAAATTCAACAGTCATTGAATAATCGATTATATTAGCCTAGTTACCGTTACAAATAAATATGCCAAAACATTGCATATCTGACAAAATAGTGTCACATATCCTATGACTGTGTTGTCGAAACTCCAGCCATAGTGGTGTCAAAAATACGATGAAAGTGGGGTCAAAACTTTGACTACGACGATGTCTAAAATCCGACAATGGAAATTTAAGTCAGAAATTTGACAACTAATTCTATCATTTAAAAAATATATATCAAAATTCGTAATTTCAAATTGAAACCCGACAAAAGAGTACTTTTCATCAGATGTTGTTAGATTTTGTCATCGGATTTTTGGTTCAAATCTTACTGTGTAACTAACCAATAGCATTGAGAAGAGAAGTTGGGACAACACATTTGTGATCAAGAGGTTCGTTTAATGATTGCACAATTCTTGATAAGAAGATGATTGACCAGACAATACTAAATGTTTTGATGGAATCCATACATTTAATAGTTGTTTGTTTTGAATGTTTAAGCATTGAAGGGGTTTGGGTAAGAATTTCTTTAGTCATAATTTTAATCACTGTGACTTTGTTTGCATGTGAATTTGGATGCATGAATATGAATGTTTTTTTTTGACCATGGGAACAACAACCTCCCAAGGATATATCCAACAGCCCACAAGTTAGATATACCAGAAACTTGTGACTTAGCAAGGGCCGAGACGTCCCTGATACCACATTGGGCACCTATCCAGGGGTCGCCTACCCTTTTAGCCTTGTCACAATGGGCTATTAGGCATCCCTACCCCCCGCCGGTTTTGAACCTGTGACCTCCACGGAGATAACACAAGCTCTTAACCATTGGGCCCACTCAGGTGCCTGAATATGAATGTTATCTCACCAAGTATGGTGAGGTGTGGGAGTGGTAAAGGAAAAGAGTCTTATTCCCATGATTATGTAGGGTTGAATGCCTTCATGTGAATGCATACCATAGTTTGTATGTGTTTTGGTTATGATTTTAATAACCAAATAAGGTGAGGACTAATCGTCCCATTGTGGTAATGTATAGTATGTGAAATAGTGATGGGTAAGGCCATGATGGAAATTTAGTTGAATTTTTTGGATAGTCCTGTGCTTGAGTCCATATGTTCAAGAATGGGTTATGTAAATCCATGTTTATTCATTCATATGTGTGAGTGCATATGTTAAGATGTGTTATGGATATGCATGGTGGTGAGTAATTAATATTTAACAACCAAGGTAAATAGGACTATTAATAAATCCTATTTTTTTCATGAGTTTCTATCGATGCAGGGAGAGGTATCCCTATATGCCTGAGGGACTGTGAAGCAATGAAGGGACTGTGATTATGAAAGTGTGATTATTAAAACTTTAGTTTATTGAATATATATTGTGATTGTTACAATTGTGCAACAAGTAAATGATGTGCATGCTTAGTTACATCTTGGTAGTTGGTTGAAAATAAGATTGTAGGTAGTGTTGGATAGAAATGGAAATATGTGTAAGCTTATTATGATGGCTAGGAGCTACCATGCACAAGGCTAAGTGCCATAAATTCTTGCTTTTGTTATTTTATTCCTATAGAGAATGTATTTAAAATTCATACTTGAATATTTTATTGTCAATGAATTGGATGATATAAATCTTGGCATAAAGGATATATGTTAGGGGAATGCCCTAGAGGATAGTGGATGGTGCAAGTCGTTATGGGAAATTTATTTCCAATGTATAAGGCTCATAAATATGAGTAGGAAGCTCATGATTGTGTAAAATTCAATCTGGTAGACGACATAATTATAAATTTTTATTTGTATTAATTTACTAACTGTTAGGTCTCCAGGAAACTCTTCTAAGTTGCAGCTCGAAGATGCTTGGTAACTTAAATACTTTTCAATGGTTTAATAAATGGATCAAGTCAGATGACCAATAAGACTTCACTCACTCAAGACATGCATGATACTCAATCAAATAGATAATGCTTCTAACTATCAATGTTCAAAGGGTTTGTATTAAAGGTGAATAAATGAAGCACTCACTATGCTGGCAGATTCATATATAAGGCACTCACATATGAATGGCTAATAATAACAAGGAAAGATACTTGCAATTCAACTCATCAACATAGAGACAGGACGATAGCTATCTAGTATTAGACAAAAAGAACAAACCTGAATCAAACATCCAAGCACAAGTACATAACAGAAAAGAGATCGAACCTGAACATATAATGGAAAAAGAGATTATATTAAATGATGAAGAACATGAGAATCTTGATTACAATAAGGGTCTAAAAGTCTCTGAAGTCGAACCCTTGCTTCTACATTAGTCACAGGATTTATATCCTTTACAAAACTTATTTCAGATCCTGAAAAGTTGGATCAAATTTACTAAAAGAAAATAATCATAACTGTTTGCTAAAAATAGGTCAAAACCCTAACTTAAGTGCTAATCTACCTAACTCTAACACTTTCTTACTCCTTGAACTCTTTAATAACTATAGTGAACACTGAAGTAGAACTTGGACTTGCTGTCTGGAAGACAAGTCACACTTTGTCAGAGTAGGTAGGGTTTGTGACCTAATTCACCTCGTTGGCACCTTCAAAACATAAATAGAACAAAAATACTGGTGGCTTTAATTAATTTTCAATGTTATAAATCATCCATGAGGTATTTGTATCAACCAAATTCGGTTATTTATGGAACTATGCCTTTATGCACTATTCTGCGCTTTTGGTGGCTAAAAAGGAAAAATTCTAGGTCCGTAAGCTACCAAAAGCTCTGTTTTCAGTGGCTAATGAACAACTGAGGCATTCTCCTAAGCCATCAAAAGCTATGTTTTAAAATTTTAATAAAAAATTGTTATCACACTTTACCCTACTATTTTAGAGGTTTTAGTGTTATCCCTTTGATGTCTCTATAGCCTGCCTAGGGTTTGGATTGGAAGCAGTATCATAGGCTACTTCTGGGACAAAAAGGCTTATTGCCACTTCTGGTGAGCTTGAGGCTAAGGGCTAGAATACCTTGTGTGTGACTTGGACAACCTGAGTTTCCTACAGAACCTTACTTTCTCTTTCCTTAACCTAATATTACTCTCCTCCAGTTGGTATTCTTTATTTTTATCTCCTGTAGAGAGTTACACAATTCAGCATTTCTCCCGGTTAACCTCTCATTGGTTCTTTTGAATTATCTACCCAAGAATTATAGCTCATGCACCTATCTCAGTAGCTGATTGATTTTCTGAGACCTAGGTTTACTGGAGGAAGCCTCTGCCACTAGTTCACCCTATTCCTCCTTTGGTGTGGGTGATGGAAACTCATCCTTCCCTATTTGAAACTAATATTTTAGTTTATTTTCTTGTTCCTCTTCATCTTCAGTGTATGAGTAAGGTAGGTTGAGTATATTTTCGTCTGGCGCTGAAACCTCCTCTGCCTTTCCACTGAAATCCAGATTTCTCTTGGCTTTGTTGGTCTTAGGAGCTGGAGAGGCTTGATCCACTGCCACTGGAGAGATGGCCCTCCTATTCCTCTTACCACTCTTGGGAGTGGTGGACTTCTTTGAAGAATACTTCCCTTTTTCTTCTAGCTACAATCCTATCTCAAACTCATTCCAAAATAGGAGGCATGTCCAGTCTATGTTCCTTCTTTGCAACAATTCTAGGACTATTAGCTTTATCATGCCATGATGGGATAGCCTACCTACAATCTTTGTGGGCTGGGATTTAAATTGATGGGACATTTTGGTTAGGCTATTGTGTAGGTAGAAAGGCAGGTTCAGTGGAATCCTGCTAGTGAAATGGTTCTATTATCACTCCAAGAAACTCCTCTAGTTTGTAGATTGAGGATGCCTGGTAACTTACAATGTTTTGGGATTTTTGGATATGGATCAAGTCATTTGACCTATATAACCTATCCACTCCCAAGGCATACATAAAACTCACTCATTTTCAAGGATTTTAGTTGCAATTGCTCAGAAGTTTGACAATAAGGTGCAGGGATGGAGAACTCACCAGGCTGGCAGACTTACATACAAAATACATGCATATAAATCGCTAAATCCTGATGAGGGTGGTATTTATCAATCAAATCACATTAATAAACCAATAGGATGAAAACTATCAGATCTTTAATCAATCTAAAAATGACCTAAATACACATTCAGGCATAAATACAGTAAAGAAAGAGATGATGGCTGAACATATCACAACAAAAGAGCTTATATCATGAATAAGTAAAATGGGAAGTTGAAAGAATAATAGGCTTATAAATCCCCGAAGTTGAAACTTTATTATAAAATTGATATTGGGCTTTATAGCCTTCTACAAAAATGACAGGTCTTGAAACCTCGACTTGTTTTCACAAAAATACTCAGAAGTGATAGTTTTTTTAGATTAGGGTTTCAAACCCTTGCTAACTATTTGTCTATCTATTATGAAGATCTAGTTCACTGAGCAAACATTTAATAACTGAAGTGGTTGCTAGTATTTTGCTGCCAAAAGCTAGTGTTTTGGCGGTTAATTGAAGTGACCTTTCTTGCTTAATCCACTAGAATTTTCTACCTTACTGCTGCGGTCAGTGATCGGAAGTTATAACCTCTAACCTATCAATACCTTAGGCCTAAATGCTGCCATAGTGTCGATGTCTCAAATTACTAGCGCTGCGATGGTTTCTACATAGGCGATCGAAAGCTCTATCCTCTAGCCCATCGATGACCCAGGCCTGAATGCTGTCATAGTGTCGGCGTCTCGATTTACTAGAATCATGATGGTTTCTACATCAGCAATTGAAAGCTCTGTCCTCTATCCCATTAGCACCCTAAACCGGAACACTATTGTCATGTTGGAGCTTTAAACCACTTGCTTCATGATAAAAAATCGGAAGCTCTAGCCACTATCCCATCAGTACCTTAGACCGAAACGTTGTCGCTGTGTCGAAGCTTTAAACCATGAGTTTCACGATCAGAAATCAGAAGCTCTAGCCACTATCCCATCGATGCCTTAGATCGAAACACTACCACAAAAGTGTCTGGAACTGATCAATAGAAGTCATTAAATGACTCATGGCTAATGAGATGTTCTGAGCCTCACCTAAGCCACTGAAAGCTACAACTTGTGAAATTTTTTACCCAAATAAAAAAAATAGAGGCTTCCAAACTGTCAATGATATTCATACCCTTTATACTATCAAAATAAATTATTTTGGGAGATAACATCTGGCTCCTACTTGGGGATGGGAACCTCCTAGTGAGGTCCGAAGAACCCCATACCAAAATTCCTTTCCTGAAAAAGAATAATTTAATCTATCTTCTAGTGTTCCATTGGGCATGGAGTCATTTGTCTTTTATAACTGATCTGCTACAATATTCATGTAGCCCGCTTTGCTTATTCACAAAAACAACTAAAATGACCTAGCTGGTCATATTAAGAGATTACTTCCATATCTACTCCTACTCCTAATTCTAATCAGTAGAGTCTTCTTATCATGTGACATCATGCTTCCAATGAAGCCAAGTCAAAAGCTGATCTCCTGAACTTATCTTTGATCTTGACCCAAAAAATAAATGAAACCCTAGCATGCAAAAATGTAGTTTTAAATGGTGACAGAACCAACTATCATCTAACAAAAATATTTTGATATCTATGCTGCTCATAAGTTCCAGATAGTCAGCAAAGGAGTCATAAAATCCAACAAGAAATACCTTTCTATGCTGCTGATATTTTCCTTCACTGATGTGAATGTTGAATGTGGACTTCTCAACCTTTGTTGGATCAAAATGCAAGCTCAACAGATGATGTGAACCTTCTTGTTCTCTTATGATCAAATCTTGATCATCAATCATTAAAATTTCCTTTTGAAAATAACGCTCACAATAGGATGATAAAACAAGGTTTACATCATATGAATAAAGATCAATTGAAAACATATAATCGCCTATAAAATCATCAGTTATTGTAGGTGCATCCTGGTTTGCAAACTGATCATAAAATCTAGATTCATACCTGTCTTGGGAGTACTTTGAAAACAATGAAGAATCTGATTCTAAATATGAAAGGAGCTCACATGCTTGCTGCTGTTCCAAATCTGCTTCAGACTCATAATCTTCCCATTAAAAATATGAATCATACTGATGTTTATCTAGCTCAGGTAAATCATGGTTTTCAAAAACAAACTGCTCTGGGATTCTCCTTGAAGCACAAATGTTTTCCTCCACCTCTAAAGCCTCTTCAAACATAATGCTTAAATATGAATATTTCCTTTCTAGCAGAAGAAGGGCAAGTTTTGAATGTAGTCCCATCACATAGTATATAATGGTAGCTGTCTCTGTGGGCTGGATATCCAAAGGCATATCATGATAAGTGTTGTAGAATCTTTGATTGAAGATAGGCAAAGTTTCATCTTCCTCTCTCTTCAAAGCATAGAAATCAGCGAGATATAAATCAAGAGATTTGTTCTCACCCCAATGCTTCAAAAATGCATCAGTGAATTCTATCCAAGAGGCAATAGAGTCAGCTTTTAAATTCTTGAACCATATAGCAGCATTTCTAATCAATGATTTAGAGAAATATCTCATGATTACATCCTCATGAACAATTTGAAAACAGTCAATAAAATCTTCACAAGATTCCAAGTGCCTTTCTGTTGTAGCTTGATTCTCTCTAAAAAACCAAGGGAGATATTCATAACAGTCAAGAGTATAAGGATGAATCCAAGAGGGAAGTTTTAATGGCTTAAACATCTTCATCCTGATTTTGATTTGAAAGGCTGTGGGCTGATCATGAGGGATAACTATCTGCTGACAAGGTTCAACGGTTATGGAAACAAGTGTTGAGCTCTGGATAGGTTTTGAATCAGTTTTGGTTTCTTCAAGGTTACATGGCTGATCCAATTTAGAAGGAATTTGGGTACAAAGTTCATTTTGATAAATGAATTGCAACACAAATACTGGTTCACCTTCTACAATACAAGCAGGCTGCAAATATTCTTCTACAGATGGATTTATAAAAGATGGCTGATAATATTCAGAATATATAAAACATAGGATAATTCTTTTAACATGTGAAGGGAAAAGTCTAAAGGAGCTGATGAAAAATAACAGCAATTCATAAAGTAAACTACTGAACTGGTACCTGGATTTTGAATTTAGCCTCTTCATCTTTTATCAACTGGGTCCTCCCCAGTAGAGATTTGGATGGATCAGAGAAATAGAAGTCTTTGTAAATCTTCCCTAGCACGAGGGTAGGTTTTCTTCTTCCTTTATCAACAAATATAATATAGATGTCCTTGCTGCTATGGAAATTTTCCTTTGTAGAGCTCTTCCTTTTCTTATGATCTTCTCTGGGTCTGCAATAGGTGTTGTTGGTGGCCTCTCTTGATTTGCTCTAGTATGAGCCCTTCGTGCGGCCACAATTATTCAATGCAGTCTCCAAGGATGAGATCTTCACGAGTAGCATTGCTTGAATATTCCTCAACCATCTGGAAATACCTAATGTATTTTTTTGTGCAGCACTGCTGGCCTGTCTTGGTAAAGCCCTAGCTTTCCTCAAAATTTCTTCTGGATCTGAAACTGGTGTTGCTGGTGGCCCATTTGGGTGTGCTATGGTATTTGGTATTCTTGAAGCCACCTTATATCAATGGAGTCACCAGATAGATTATTAAAATCATAATAATGTCCAATATTTGTATATCATCAAAGCATGCATCTATGTCATCTCCCAGGGAAGTTGGGCTTCAATCTCCTATCCTCGGCAACAGCCCCAATTTGTTATCACTCCAATAAAATCCTCTAGGTTGTAGCTCGAGGATGCCTGGTAACTTACAATTTTTTTGGGTTTTTTGATATGGATCAAGTAAGTTGACCTATATAACCTATCCACTCTCAAGGCATGCATAAAACTCACTCATTTACAAGGATTCTAGTTGCAATTGCTCAAAAGTTTGACAATAAGGTGTAGGGATGGAGAACTCACTAGGATGGCAGACTTACATACAAAACACATGCATATAAATGGATAAATCTTGATGAGGATGGTATTTATCAATCAAATTGCACTAATAAACCAATAGGATGACAACTATCAACTCTTTAATCAATCTGAAAATGACCTAAATACACATCCAGGCATAAATACAGTAAAGACAGAGATGAAGGCTGAATAGATCACAACAAAAGAGATTATATCATGAATAAGTAAAATGGGAAGCTGAAAGCATAATAGGCTTATAAATCCCCGAAGTTCAAAATTTATTATAAAATCAATCTTGGGCTTTATAGCCTTCTACAAAAATGACAGGTCCTGAAACCTCGACCTGTTTTCACAAAAATACTCAAAAGTGATAGTTTTTTCAGATTAGGGTTTCAAACCCTAGCTAACCATTTGTCTATCTATTGTGAAGATCTAGTTCACTGAGCGAACATTTAATAACTGAAGTGGTTGCTAGTGTTTTGCCACCAAAAGATAGTGTTTCGGCAGTTAACTGACGTGACCTTTCTTGCTTAATCTGTCAAAATTTTCTACCCTACCGCCGCGGTCGATGATCGGAAGTTATAACCTCAAACCCACCATCACCCTAGGCCTGAATGCTTCCATAGTATCAACGTCTCAAATTACTAGCGTCATGACGGTTTCTACATTGACGATTTAAATCTCTGTCCTCTAGCCCATCGGCACCCCAAGCCTGAATGTTTCTGCAGTATTGGCGTCTCGATTTACTAGCATTGCAACGGTTTCTACATCGGCGATCGGAAGCTCTATCCTCTATCCCATCGATGCCTTAGACTGGAATGATGCCGCTGTGTCAGAGCTTTAAACCACTAGCTTCGTGATCAGAAATCCAAAGCTCTAAACACTATCCCATCGGCGCCTTAGATATAAACGCTGCCGCCCTATCGGAGCTTTAAATCACTAGCTTCGCGATCAGAAATCGGAAGCTCTAGCCACTATCCCATCTGTGCCTTAGACAGAAACACTATTGTAGAAGTGTCTGGAACTGATTAATAGAAGTCATTGAATGACTCATTCCATATATAATTTCATTTTTTGGAGCTCTTATTGCACCTGCATAATTTCCCAAGCTTGTCATTGTAGTGTAAAAACATGGGGCGGGGGGATTTTGCTGTTATTTCAGTGGCCAGTGTATATGTTGCATTCCTTCTTAATATGCCAAATAAAACCACTTTTCGATGGCTAATGAGATGTTATGAGCCTTGCTTAAGCCACCGAAAGCTACAACTTGTGAAATTTTTTACCCAAATAAAAAAACAGAGGCTTTCAAACTGTCAGTGATATTCATACCCTTCATACTATCAAAATAAATTATTTTGGGAGATAACAAGTTCATTAACTTAAAATGGTATATAATTACCCTATTATACCTTCCCTCACAAGTTATATAGACTAGAATTGCTTTCAACAAATGCTGTGATTTCTCCTCAAGCCAGGCTGAAGGGATGCTATCCTTCCATACAACATTAATGTGCTCAGGCTTCAAGTAAGACCTGAATTTCACATTCTTTGTGATGGTGGTTTTGAACCATTTTTCCCTAGTATTTGGGTGCTTTATTACTTGTGCTATCATAGCCTCATATACTTGGAATTCCTGTCTGTCAATCACTGCCTTTGAGCCATTAAAGGAGAGAGCAGAGGCTTCTGCCACTTGCTGATGGGATCCTTGAATTTTTTCGCAGAACTAGTAGCAGCCTGAGGCTTTGAAAATTTGGCATACCTTTGGATGTGATTCAAGGTAGCCAATGTCACCCAATTCCTATCTTAGGGAAGGTCCTCCTCCTCTCTTCGTCTTCTTGAATGTTCTTCTGTACTCACAAAATTGAAATTCAAACCCTGGGGAAGGATATTACAATGTTGGATCCAGGGATGGCTTGGCTCAGTGAGGACGCATGCAGGAAATGCAGAATGAATTGAGGATAGGCTGCTGGTTTTTAGGAGACTGATTGGAAATTGGGATTTGAGAAGAATGACAGTAAATTATGATGAGACCCATGAGCTAGAGAGTGCTGTAATCATCCTAACTAGAAATCAATGCTTTATGGTGGTTCGATTATAGTCACAGGATAGGTGGAGGGTGGTGATGGTTTTAGTTCTTTATTAGTCACTTTGGTTTTATAACAACCCTTTCTTTACCAACTCATGATTTATTGTAGGTCCAGTCTTTTCAACAGTAAAGTGCTTGATAGTCACACTCTTCATGTTGACGGTGTCTGATTGTGACAGATGTGCTAACTATTATCCCGTTTTGGAGCTTTCAGTGGTTAAGGTAGTCCTGGATCCAATTTTTAAGCTACCAAAAGCTAGGGTTTTTGGTGGCTAATGAACAGTGGAGATGTTCACCTAAGCCACTGAAAGCTAAACTTTGATTTTTATGAAAAAATAGAGTACAATGCATTCCAACTTTATTAAACACACAAAAATATTTCATGATGTGCCCTGAAATATTCATCTCTATGCAAAAATAAATTTTATGAGTCTGACCTATTGAAGTCTAGTTTATTTAGGAGATAACATATGGCTCCTACTCGAGGATGGGGAACCTTCTTGTGAGGTCCCAAAAACCCCAGACCAAATGCCTTTCTAGAAAAAATAAGAGTTAACCTATCTTCTAATGTTCCATTAGGCATGGAGTTATTTTTCAAAAACAAAAAACAAAAAACAATATTTTACAATAATAAGGCTTTGAATCCTTAGATGAAATAGAGTTTCAGAAATTGCCTATTGATTGGGCCATCAAACACCTCCTCGCCTTCCCTATTTTAGATTTTTAAAGTGTTGTTCTATTTCACCTGACCTATCACAAAAGGGCCTATCCACATAGAATCAAATTTTCCATGCTTTCCCTTCTCCTGCCTAACAGCATCCCATTTCAAAACCCAGTCTCCAACCTAAAAATTTTCCACCTTTTCCTTCTTGTAAAAAATGCTTTTAATCTTCTTTTGGTGAGATTTTGACTTCTCCACCAACTGTTCCCTGACTTGTTGTAGCTCAACCAAATAAAGCATCCTCCTTACCATGTCATTTGGTTCATCCTGTTCCACCTGAAAGAACTTTACAACTGGTAGAACAAGCTGAATGGGGAAAATGGCCTCAATACCATACACCAACTTAAAAGGAGAAGTTCCTATGGACTTTTTATTGGTCACTCTGTCAACCCATAAAGCAAACTTTATCTTAGAATCCCATCTCTTCTGATTATTATCCAATAGTTTTCTGATGATTCTAACTAGGATTTTATTGGATGACTCAGCAAGGCCATTTCCTTGAGGGTAATAGAAACTAGAATGCACCAATTGAATGCACATTGACTCACACATGTTAACCAATGCCTTGGATTTAAAAGCTGGTGCATTATCAGCCACTAGACTTACTGGGCAGCTAAATCTAATAAATATGTTCTCATATAAAAACTTCATGATGACTTGCTGAGTGGTATTCCTTGTGGGGACTTCCTCTATCCACTTGGTGAAATAATCTGTGGCTACTAGAATCCACTTGTGCTGACCACTTGATGAAGGATTGATCTCACCTATGAAATCAAGACCCCACTACTAGAAAGGGAAATTCACTACAATAGGCCTAAGAGGAAAAGATCTGAGCTGTTGCTTTCCTATGAATCTTTGGATTTTGTCACGGGATTTTACAAAGATACACACATCAGAGAAAAGAACAGGTCAATAGTACCCAGCCCTCAGAATCTTGTGGGCTATAGTCTTCCAGTAATGATGGCCCCGACATGTGATTGAATGAAATTGATGTATGACCTCAACTGACTCTTCTTTATCTAAGCATCTTAGAAAAACACCAGAAGGATCTTTCCAATACAGCAGCTTATCAATTATATAAAATTTAACAGACTTAAGCTTAAGAGCCCGTGCTTAAGTCAGTTATAGCTCAGGGGGAGCTTCTAAACTTTGCAAAAAATGAATAATACTTGAGTACCACTCACATGAGGACATGTTCTCAGCTACCTGTTGACTGTCATGCACCTCCTGAACTACCTCTACTACTACCTCTATTGTTGCCTCTGTTTGCAAGTTAGTTGAACGTATACCAATGAGATTCATGCCTAGCAGATCACAATTTTCTTCAGCCATAAGCTTAGCTAGGCCTTTTCCTTTCACCATCTTGGTGGGATTTACCTCTATGTCAAATTCAATCAGCTTTGCAATCCAATTGGCTTGTTTTCTATCAATATTAGGCTAGGATAAAACATCCTTCACAGTAGCTGAAGGGACATAGGCCAGGACCTTTGCGTGTAGGATGTAAATTCTAAAGGCTTTTAGTGACTTGATGAGAGCATAGGCTTGTTTCTTTATAGGATCATACTTCAATTCAGCATCCCTCAATGTTTTGCTGAAAAAGGAAATGGGGTGATCGAGGCCTTCATCATCTTTCTGTAACAGAACTGTTGCCACTATGTCATAGGAAGCAAACGAGAAAATGTAGAATCCCTTGGTGTAGTCTGGATGAATTAGAGTGGGAGCTTCCATGATAGCCTTCTTCATGGATTCAAAATAGTTTGTTACTTTCTCTGTCCATTTGATTTCAGCTTCCTTCCTCAACATAGAGCTTATGTGTTTTACCAACTCAGAAAAATTTGGGATAAACCTCTTGACAAAATTTATCTTACCTAGGAATGACTGAATGTCCTTTTTTGACCTATGTATGGACAACTTCTGGATTGATTCAACTCAAACAGCATCAATCTTCACACCTTCTACTGAAACTATGTGACCTAGGATTTTTCCCTCCTTGAGAGAAAATTGAGACTTCTTTGGGTTCAGAGATATCAAAAACTATCTACATTTCATAAACACCCTCCTCAAGTGCTGCAAATGTTCTTCATGGCTGTTGGAGTAAACAGTGAGGTCATCAAGATATATGAGAATGATCTTGTCTTCCAATCCCACAAAAGCTATTTCCATGGACCTATGGAAGATGGTCACAACATTCATCATCCCAAATGGCATTTTGGCATACATGAAGTTGCCCCAAGGAATGGTAAATGTAGTTTTTTTTTTATCATCAGGGTGCACAAAAACTTGATTGTAGCCTAAGAAACCATATAGGAATGACATGACACTAGCCCCTAAGACTCTTTCCAACAGATGCTCCATCTTGGGTAAGGGATAGTTGTATTTTTTGGATCATTTGTTCAGGTTCCTAAAATCAACACAAAACTTGATCTCACCATTTTTCTTTCTCACCACCACTAAGTTTGCAATCCATTTAGAATTCCTAAGTGGGATTATGATTTTTTCATTAAGGAGATTTTGGATTTTTTTATCAATCACGAGTAGTAAGAGAGCACTGATGGATCTTAGATTTTGTTTGAAAAGGTTGGTATCCTTCTCCAGGGGAATCCTATGTTGGATGACATTTGTATCATAGGTTTTCAGATCATTGTATTCCCAAGCAAATATATCAAAAACCTCTTTCATAAGACTGCAAAGTTCTGACTTCTGATCAGAAGTCAACTCAGAGGACAAATTTATGAATTTTGGATGACTTTGGATACCTAAGTTGTTCTCATGGACAACAAAGTCTTTATCCCTTTTCATAGGTTTAAAGGGGACATCATTATGATAAATAACCTGAGCAGAAGGAGTACCTGAAACCAATACATAATAATGTCATATACAAAGCTATATCTGAGGATGCTATGTTCAATTTACTGGAACACTAGCTCCTTTACAATATGAGAATACATCATAGAATACGGGTAAAAACCACGTATGTACAAAGGTAGATCAAAGCCACAAGATAACAATGATGAGTCTTCAAAAGATCTGGAAGCTGGATATATATAAAAAATGGAACATAGTCTTGCGCAACTTAGTTCATAAGTGGAGAACTAAGGTCTTCATACAAAATCCCAAAGAACCAGTACAATCCAAACCATGTGAATAAGGGTAAGCTGAAGTCGAACATGGAGAGAATTCAACAGTTTGTCAACCAATAGATGATAATTGACAACTGAAGCAAAGGAATTCACCAATGATGAGAGGGAATCCAGAGGTACTATCGTCAAACTCTAGGTCTTCGTCATCAGGAAGTGCTGAAACTGAACCATACTGTGATAAGGAAGGCAATAGATCCTCCAACGGACCACAAGAGAGACTAGGAACTGGACAAAAGAAGGTAGACACAAGGAAAAGGATAACAGATATAACAGTAATTGGAATCAGGTGAAAAAATCAGACAGTGAGAAGAATCCTTGAACAATAAGCACGACACAGAGATGACCCAAGGCAGCGTATAATAAACAAGACAACTAGACTAATCTGTCATGTAGGAGACATGATCAGATTCCCCATAGATAAAGGATAAGAGGAAGAGCAGAGACTCAAAGTGGTAGCTGAATACAGGTATACACTGGAACATGGGTATCGGAAGGCAAAAAGTGCTATGTTCAAGGATGACATGCTGCCATTACTGAAAACAAGAGAAAACTTCTTCCTTTCCTTCCCTGTTAAGTTTTAACGAGTCCAGGAAAGCCAACTCGGTTCCCTTTTCATTTTTTATCAAGCTTGAAAAGACGGTAAAATGATGCTTGATTCACTGATCCGTGGATTTTACGAGCCCGAACTAGTACATGCTCGTTTGGTGCTTTCATATTTAGAGAGTCTGAAAACGCCAAAGAAGACTCCATGGGGGGCCTTTTTCGTCCAATTTAGTCTCTTAAGGCCGAAAAAGTATAAAACAAACCTCAAAAGAACTCTCTTAACTTCCGAAGAAGAAAAGGTGAACCTTTTTCGTATTTAGTCAGGGAGGTCCGAAAAAGGTTAAATTACCACCTACCCAACGCTCCTTCCATAACAGCATAAATAGCTTGAGTTTTACGAGTGTGAAGGAAAGCAATATCACTCGGAAAGATCCATTTGGTTACGAGAAAATGGGGCTTACAACAATAAACTCGTTGCTTTGTTCTTGAATGTTTAACGAGCATGACAAAGACACAAAGTACACTCGAAATCTTTTTCATATTTAGGTCCAGAG
>LPNX010061055.1:73434-85531 GCA_001517045.1 Pseudotsuga menziesii | reverse complement strand
GGGGATGGGGAAAAGGGAAGGGCAAAAAGTATGTATAACTCAGCAATTTCCTAAATGGGGATAGGGAAAAGGGAAGGGTGTCTTGGTGGTTGTTTTGAAAAGTGGTCCTAGCATCAAAGCAATGGTTTGACTGTTGGTCTGAGTTTCAGAGCAATGTTCTAAGTCTTTGACAAAATTTATGTAGATTGTAGGAGTCTCCTTTGTTAGGAGCAGAGGACGTGAAAGGTTTTCATGTCAGTGGGTTTTGAAAAAGCTATGAAATCTGCATGTGAAGTTGTAAATGTGAAGTAATTTACTGAGAATTACAAATTGTGTAATAGTTACAAACCCCAATCTGGATTTTGAATCCCTCAAACCGCTCATTAATACGTCTGCTTAAATATAGTAACAAAGATATCCTGTAAAAGGTATACTGGAAAAGGTAGAGGAGCAAGATATCATGTAAAAGGTATACTGGAAAAGGTAGAGGAGCAAGATATCATGTAAAAGGTATACGTATCAGCATATATGTATCATGTAAAAGGCATACGTATCAGGATGTTTCAGATGCCTTTGTGTGTCTAATATAAACTCTTGAATGGCTTATGCAATTGCAAAGGAGGAGTGGCTTATGTAGTTTAGTTGTCTGTAGCCTTTTCCACTATGTCTTATACCCCTTTTGCGTTTTAGTTGAAAAAGTAAGAGTTGGAGGAACAATATTGATATTATAAGTTGTTCCTTTGTAGGATGAAGAAAAGAAGGATGCAACTTTGAGTTTGGCAGCAAAGAAAAAAGCAGACTCTGATTCAGATGAGGAGGATGAACAAGAGCAGCAGAATAAAGAAAAAGGGGTTTCAAATAAAAAGAAGAAGGTTCTGTATTTGTTTATTCCACATTCACTACTCTGGTAGTGTTCTCCGCTTCGATTTCATATTTCTCAAGGGTGTTGATTTCTATGTTACTTGACCTGCAGCTTCAACGGAGAATGAAGATTGCAGAACTTAAGCAGCTTTGTTCCAGGCTGGATGTTGTTGAGGTGTGTTATAACTGTTTTCTCAGCTTACTTGGATGCTTATCATTCCATTTACAGATTTATATAGGTTTCACTATTTTTTCCATAAATTTCTTTTTTAATTTTAAGATACCTTTGCTTCAGTGTTCATCTATAGCTTTCCTGAGTGTGATTTCCTGATTAGGTCTGTTCATAAGATCTGTCCAAGAAAGGATCTCGAGACTGATCTGAAGGTCAGTTTAAGACAAGAAAAAACATGACAATATCATAGCCATAGAGGTCTGAAGCTCTAGAATTGAAACTCCATGGCCACTGTCTCGTGGCCATCCACTAATTCATGGATATCAAAGCTTCCTGGGTGGTACTGCAGAGCTTCCTTGGACAGTTGGTCAGCCTTCATATTGAGTTCCCTGTAGATGTGTCAGCCTTCATTTGTGGTTTTTGCAGCAGGACATTCAACAGTGAAAAGTGCCAAACAAGAGAACTAGAATGAGAGAAGAAAGGAAATATATTGTCCAATCACACCTTACCACATCATTAGCATGGCTATATGCTATATACTTTGGCATGTATACTAATTAGAAGGGATAAATGCTTTAGCATGAATACTAAATGTGAAGTAAGTTCATATTTTTGAATTAATACACTACATTTTTTTTCTGTTGAAGAATATATACACTTTTCCTCATCATCGGATCCACATAAAGATCCAGTACTCCCTATACATCAAAGTCAAGAATGTCATGAAATGACAAAGCAATATACTATATAGATAAAATTCAATACAACCACCTCAAATGAATCATAGATGAGAATAAGCATTATTGGTAATGGGTATTAAGGGTGCAATTGACGGCATAGCATTACCAGCACTGTCCTACATTTAGTTTTTGGAGTCCTCAACACTAACGTTCAAGTTCATGCAAGGAAATAAGACAAGGTATAATAAAACAAATATCATGTTAAATAAGTACTAAATCAGAAAAGCATGTATACCAGCTTTATTGTCCCTGTGCGGCAAGAAACCAGAGAATGAAGGCAACCGAAATGATAGGACATAACCATGATCTTCTACACTTTTCACACAAGCCATCATCACCTGCAAAGGTGCCCCTAACATGCTTCCCAAATTAGGAAAATGGTTAAAGAAGACCCTTATTGATGATCGCAATGTGACTTTAGTTACACTGTTTGCCTGCCTTTTGACAGTCTTGTATCTTCGTGATAGACAAAGGTGAATGGCTGCTCAAGTAGTTCATCTGCCTCAAGTAGATAATAATTGATAATCATGACTCTCAGGTCAGTCTGGTCTAATTTAGTGTTCTGTTATATTTGAACACTTTGCTTTGAATCATTGGTGGGCATATTGTTTTTTCTTGTACATGGGGTGGAATGGCTTTGCTGTAGCTGATGAGGTATATGTTGTATATTCATTGGGGTTATATGACTGTCACATAGTTTGAGATCATATAGGAGGGCCATGTGAAGTAATTGCTAATCGTAAAGCATCTGTGCTGTCGTCATTTTAGTTGCTAATTTTTTGTTTCTAAAGTAGTTTATTGCTTGCTTCACAGGAGTTGAGAAATCAAATGCTAGTGCAAGGGGGCTTACCAAATGGAGATGCAAAAATAAAGACTGAACACTAGCCAATATTTCAGATTCTTGTACAGCTCAGGACTCATGAGATTATGTTTGGTGTCTATAGTAATTGTTGTAATAATCTGCTGACTGGAATATGTAAGGCATCATTTTAGCACCTTTCTTTGCTTGTTTAAACTATTACAAGTTGGTTATGTGATTGCCAGATTGGCCGCCATGGCCAAAGCTTTAGCCCCTATGAAATATGTAAGCCATCATTTTTGTATCATTCTTTGCTTATTTAAAGTTTAAACCATTGGAAGTTGGCTATTATGTGATTGCCAGATTAGCAGCTATTGCCCAAGCTCTTTGCATCATTCTTTGCTTGTTTAAACCATTGGAAGTTGGCTATGTACTAGCGTTATTGTAAAAAATTCCCATAACAGGCCCAAGTGCTGTTTGCACGTATTGACAGGAAACACTTGTAAAAGTAACAAAGGTTGTAGGAACACAAATATTTTCTGATAAGTTGATATCATTTGATAGAGTTCCCAAATTTTAGTTAAATTTGTGCCCATAGATGCAAAATGATTATGGCATTTCATAATTGTTGGCATACTAGAGATTCCAAGGAATACTGTGAGAATTATGATTATTTCAAATTTTTCGCCTCAAAACACTAGTCACGTAAAGGAACTGATTGAAAAGTAAGAGATTTTTCTTCAAAACCTAAATGAAATGAAGTCAAATATCACACTATTTGGTGATTATCTATAGTCATTAATATAATAAATGATGCTCACATATGGTATTTATAGATGAAGAATTATAAAAGGTATTTGTAGATAGGTGGTATCATGTTATCAAGGATGATAAAGAGAAAATCAATGGATTGTTTTCATGTGATAATTTTATGTGACATGTTTATGGGTATATTCAACAAGAAAATTGTATTATTGCTATAAACCCTAGTAGAAAGCATAATTTCATAAACTTTTGTTAACTTAGCTAAAATATTGCGAGTCCCTACAAAGATTAATTTGTTAGAACTTCCTTTTGTATTTGTTAATCTGTTAGAACTTCCTTTTGTATTTGTTTGCCAACAATCGAATGATACAAAAGATTATGTTATGACAGTCCCAAACAGATGTGTATATGTGCCTAGCTGAAGTGACATTAATGAGGAAGAAGCTAGGCGTTAGGAGATTGTTTGAATAGAAGTGATGGGTAATAGCATCCCCGTCGCAGGTATAGCATCCCCGTCGCTATTCCTAGGGTTTGCATTTTTATTTTTTTTAAACTTATACAAAGCGTGGATACAGAGACGATAAGCCGTGGATACAGAGACGACAAGGCGTGGCTATAGCGACGTCTTATTCCTGGGTGTGCATTTTTTTTTTTAAAACCTTATACAAAGCGTGGATACAGTGACGGCCAGGCGTGGATACAGAGACGGCCAGGAATGGATATAGAGACGGATTAGACATCTAACGAAATATAGAACATTGTCGCTCTTGCAACGCAAATTAGGGGTCATCTCTATTGCGACAGAATTGTTTCCACAGAAAAAAAAAAACGCTTAGACGTGGCAATATCCACGCTTTTCCGTGGATATTGCCACGTTTTGCCGTGGCAAAATTGATCACTTGTACTAGTGGTGGTTAGTGCAGTTAGCCACTGGAACAAAAAGAAAAGTAACCAGTTTTATTTCTAGTTGTGAAGTTCATATGCAAGATTTGATTACAAAAGTAGATTTGAATGTTTTACATTAGGATCTTACGATGTACTGATTGGCATGGATTGGCTAGAAAAACATAAAGTGGTGCTAAATTGTTTTGAGAAAACTTTTGATTGTATTGATGGAAATGGTGAAAGCAAAATGGTTAGAGGAATTCCAAAGAAGATTCTTACTAGGAAAATCTCTGCTTTGCAATTGAAAAAGTGTGCTAGAAACGGATGTAGGATTTTTGCTGTACACATCACCAAAACTAATGTTAAAGAAACAAAACCTAATTTAGAGGATCTTCCATTTTTAAATGATTTTAAATACGTCTTCCCAGAAGAGATATCGGGACTACGTCTGAGGATAGATATTGAATTTACCATTGAATTGGTACCTGGAGCAGTACCCGCCTCGAAGGCCCCTTATCAAATGAACACACCTGAATTGGTAGAATTAAAGTTACAATTACAGGAACTAATAGATAAAGAATATATTAGACCAAGCGTGTCTCCATGGGGAGCACCTGTCTTATTTGTTAAAAATAAATATGGCACATTGAGGCTCTGTATCGATTACAAAAAATTAAATAAAATGACAATTAAGAATAGATACCCTCTTCCCCGCATTGATGCCTTGTTTGACCAAGTACAGGGAGCGTTGGTATTCTCTAAAATCGACTTAAGGTCTGTATACCATCAAGTAAGAATTAAGGACGAGGATGTCCATAAAAATGCATTCAGAACAAGGTACGGGCATTACGAGTTCTTGGATGTACCATTTGGCTTGACCAATGCCCTAGCCACGTTCATGTGTTTAATGAAATGTGTCCTTCAAAAATATCTAGATAAGTTCGTAATAATATTTATTGACGATATATTAATATACTCAAAAAATGAAGAAGAGCATAAAGAACATTTAAAACTAGTCTTGCAAACCTTAAGAGAACATAAACTTTATGCAAAGTTTAGCAAGTGTGAATTCTTTCAAGATAAAATTCAGTACCTAGGTCATGTAATAACTAAGGAAGGTATTTTGGTGGACCCAGATAAAATCAAGGAAATCAATGATTGGCCAATTCCTAAGGATGTAACCGGGATTCCATCCTTTATGGGAATCACAGGTTACTATTGTAGGTTCATTGAGGAGTTCTCCAGAATTGCTTATCCAATAACCGCACTCCAAAAGAAAGGAAATAAATTCATATGGTCTAATAAATTTCAAGAAAGCTTTGAAAAACTTAAGCACTTATTAACCACCACACCTATTCTAAGGATTGTAGATCCTTACAAGGACTTCATCGTATGTACAGATGCATGTTTAGAAGGATTAGGTGGTGTGTTATTACAAGAGGATTATGTAATAAGTTACGAATCAAGAAAACTTAAAATACACGAAGGAAACTATGCAACACATGACTGGGAGTTAGATGCTATAATACATGCTTTAAAGATGTGGAGACATTACTTAATAGGATGAAAATTTACCTTAATGTCGGATAATATAAGCTTAAAATACTTATTTGATCAACAAAACTTGAATACTCGCCAAGAAAGGTGGACAGCATTTTTGAGCGAGTATGATTTTGAAATTAAACACATTAAAGGCAAAGAGAACAAGGTGGCGGATGCCCCGAGTAGAAATGCCATTCTGCTTTGTTCAGCTACCTTCAGTAGTTATAAAACAAATCTCAAAGATTTAATAAAAGAAGCAACTAAAAATGATGAAGAGTACTTAAAGATTAAAGAACAATTGGAAACAGATGATAAGGGAAGTTATTTAGCTTATTCTATAAGCTCTGAAGACTTGTTAGTTTATAAAAACCAATTATACATACCAGATTCTGAAGAAGTAAAATGGCTAATTCTTAATGAACTACATAAGAAACCATATTTCGGACATCTGGGATACCAAAAGATGATAACTAAGTTAAGAAAAAGCTATTATTGGCCTAACCTAAAGAATGATGCTGCAAATTACCTAGCTAGGTGTATTGACTGTCAACAAGTAAAAACTGAACATCAACATCCGGCTGGGCTACTACAACCCTTACTTATTCCAGAATGGAAACGGGAGATAATAAGCATGGATTTTATAACAGGATTACCTAAAACAAATAAGCAACATGACTCAATAATGGTAGTTGTTGATAAGTTAAGTAAAGCTGGTCACTTCATACCTGTAAAGTCTACTTTCAAAGCCATTAATATAGCTGATATTTTTATGAAAGAAATATTTTGGTTGAATGGTATTCCAAAGGTTGTGATTTCTGATAGAGATGTGAAATTTACTGGTAACTTTTGGAAATCCTTGTTTAAAGGTATAGATACACAACTAAATTTTAGCACTGCTTACCATCCTCAAATGGATGGACAAACTGAAAGAAGTAATCGAGTGTTAGAAGATATGTTGCAAATGTACGTAATGGATAAACCAGGTAAATGGGAAGAGTATTTTCATTTGGTAGAATTTGCTTATAATAATGGGTATCAAGATTCTTTGAAAATGAGTCCATTTGAAGTTTTGTATGGCCAGAAATGTCGCACTCCTGTGTCTTGGGATAACCCTGCTGACAAGATTGTTCTAGGACCAGGCATGTTAAAAGAAATGGAAAAAATGGTGAAAGAGGTACAACAAAACTTAAAAGTTGCCCAGGATCGCTAAAAACGTTACGCGGATTTAAAACAAACTCCAAGAGAGTTCAATGTTGGAGATCATGTATATCTAAAGGTAAATTCAAAGAAGAGTTCTTTGAGTTTGGGAAGATGTTCCAAGCTGGCACCAAGGTATTGTGGACCTTTTGAAGTGTTAGCTAAGATAGGGTCGATAGCCTATCAGCTTGCACTTCCGCCTAATATAAAAGTGCATGATGTATTTCATGTTTCATTGTTAAAAATATATATACATGATGCTACTCATATAATTGACTGGGATCTGATTCAGGTAGAACCCGACGGCGAGTTACAGACCGAACCTTTCCGCATTCTAGACTGGAAGGAATGTATGCTCTAGAATTGAGCCATCGTTCAAATAAAAGTGCAATGGAAGCACTTCATCCCTGAAGAGGCAACTTGGGAAATGGAGGATAAAATGCGAAAAGCATATCCCTCCATGTTCCAGAATGAGAAAGGGAGCTCAGAATACAAATAACACTGAGGACGGTGTTAAAAATAAGGGGTAGATAAATGTAATACCCCCATGACATTATTTTTTTTCATGTTTTGAAAAATTATTATTTTTTTTATTTTAATGAGTTATGAAACTCAAACACTGAAATGACTTTCGCACAAACAAACATTTTTATTTATTTATTAATAAATAAAATAGCACTTAGAGAACTCAGCTACATGAGGGGACACCAACCATGGCACCAATGAACATGTGTAAGCAAGCTAAGAGTGATTGATACCAATCAAATCCAATCCAAAGCTCAACAACCAAACAAGATCCTAAATCATAGGGATTTAGGGATCTAATTGGAGATTTGATTGGGATGGCATAAGACCTAGGCAAAGCTATTTATATGAGTGCATTGGAATAGCACGGGACGCCGTGTTGTGCATGGGAAAAATGAGTGTTGAGAATTTTTCTATTTGTTATAAGTCCATCGTGAGAACTTGTTACAGACTCAAGGTTGAGTGCCTCGAGGAAGTGTCTTGCTGTTCGGGTGCATGGTTGGTGATCCAGCTCGGGGGTGGAGCGAGGCAAACGATTGAGTTGCTGCCTCCTATGGTTGGGAGGAGTTGATTCTCCAAGTGTTTTTTTTGTTGTTACATCTAATTCAAGTAAGTAGATATGATAACCTTCTTATTCATGGATCTATAAATCTTCACTTTATGAAAAATATAATTGGATATTACTTAGTAATCAATGGTGTATTTAAAATTTATTTGAATGAAAAGATTCTTGTTTCCAAATTATAAGCCTTCTCACTTTTAGATCCGTGAATTTGCGTTTTCTTTGTGAAAATTATGATTTGGAGAGGGCATATACATGTGTTAATGTTGTTAAATACATATGTGTCAATGTAGATTTGAATTTGTTTTCAACTACCCGCATTAGACCTTATTTTAGTGATGGATATATATAATTATCTGTCCATCGGGATAAGAATTTGTTTTCAATACCTTACTAGTTTTTTTTTTTTTTTAATCTCTATATGCATTTGATTTTTTTTTCTTCCCTTTTTGGATGATAGCTAGCAACCCTGTATCTACTCTTGATATAATACCTTCTTTATAATAAAAAATCAAAACTTTGGTTCGTGTGCATACATTTTCCCTGCTAGAGTGCGATCTATTAGTCTATTTACGATTTTTGAATTTGTTTGGATCTGATAAAAAGGTCTACATTGGAATATTTTGGTTTCCTTTTCATTCTGCATTATTTATATATAGATATCGTAATATTAAATACCTAGGCCGGTTACACGATTCCCTTCCTTTTTGTTAAAGATATAGCTCGGGTCTAATGTCTCTCTACTCCAAACTCTCTGCAACTTCACCATGGTCGCCAGTCGCCTAGCTTCTATACCCTCTCTTTGGGTTGCTAAATCCTCGACCAGGTTAAACCTATTTTCTTTTCACTTACGATTAACTCTTTGGGTTGCTAAATCCTCGACCAGGTTAAACCTATTTTCTTTTCACTTACGATTAATTTTTTTCCAGATATTTCTCCTTGATAGAGAGTATCGACGTTTACTTGAAATGGCGTTGAAGCTCCTTTTTCAGAAGATGAAAACTTATCTCATGGCGGTAGGTGCTCCATCACTGTTGATCAAATTTTAGATGAAACTTGAGATAGTGCACCTGAAAAAAAAAATTATGGTGGTCGTGCGAATTGAATTGAGAGAAAGCTGGAGATACTGTCTAATCTTTGCCTTGATATCATTAGTAACGATGCATTTTTTGTTTTATCAAGAAAATACCATTTTTTTTTATGGTGAAAAGTTATGTTTATATAATTAAAAATTATGTTGGAAAAAGTGATAGGATGACTTTTGTAAGTTAACTCAAGATATGTAGTAGTTAAAGTTTATAAAAGCACTATTAGTTTTAAACTTAAAATCAGCCATAGTCTCCACCGACTGTCTTTCGCTTTAATAAATATCATGATGTTGATTGATAGTGTTCCCAATAGATATGTAATAGTTATTATTATTTTTGTAACTCAGTTTTACATAATTGAACTTTAATATATTGGGTATTATAATTTCAATTGTATTGTTCAAAAAACTCAAATTATGTATCAAGTTTATTTACATGGATATATTTATAAATCAGATTTATGAATAAATTGATTATATACAATAATTAATTGTATTGTTTGTAAACTGAATTTATTTATATATATATATATATGTTTCCTTTTTGGGTTGATATATATATTGTTTGTAATTTGAATAGCTGTATTACATTGGAAACAAAGTATACCATTCTGTAAGATAGATATTTATAAAGGGTTTTTTGGGGGGTTATTTTGGATATAAGTTTTTTTGTTGTTGTGAATATTGGATGTTGATTTCTTTATGAAAGTGAATGTTAAGTTCTTATAGGTGAAATAAATATTTTATTTTATTTGAATAAAGGAATAGATGTTTTTCTTTTTATGAAGTGGGGGCAATATGGTGGTTTTTATGAAATGCATATGTGTGTGTGTGTGTGTGTCTGGTTCATGATCATTTTAGATATATTGTGTAAACAATATAGGTCATGTATTTAAATGGAAAATATTATATGTTGGATATCATTTAATTTTTATATGTTGGATATTATTTACTTTAAAAAAAAGAATTTAGAAATTTATGGTTGACCTCCTTTATATATATATATATATATATATATATATATATATAAAGTGTTTGTGATTTGTTTTAATTGGTATTAGTCCAAGATTTGGTATTTAGGGTTGTTACAACAACCTTCTTTTGCTGGAAATCTGTGGAGAGAGATCCAAAAAGTAGGAAGCCCTAGTTTCCGCAGCCACATAGTGTCTTCTTCTCAGGTTAGCTCTGATACCATGTTACATTTTTAACATTTAAGCTAGCATTATATTAGGATCTTTAACTGAGAGAATAACAAGCATAACAATCAAACACAAGAGACAATGAACACAGTGTTTTTCCTCGGGGAAACCATAAATGGAGAAAACCCCGCAACTTCCTCAAAAATAGAATCAACACCAAAATTAAAACCCCAAAACAGTAAGATGATCTCCCGACAGCAGTAGCCTCTTTCTTTCTAGCCCTAGCAACTTCTTCGCCCTCAGCTATGCGCTACAACTGAGTGTGAGTGAGTGTGTGATAAATAGAGAGACTCACTCTCTATTTATACTAATTCCCAACTTGACAATGACTCACTAGGGCCAACTTCACTAGGTGAGTCTAAAAACCCTAGGGCCCTGGAACTGTGGGGACTTTAACCCTTAAACAATAGGAGGGTTACCCACATTTACTTGACATGACTTGTTTACATTATAGAAACTCTCGATCAGAACATCAAGGCATGACATGACTCAATTACATTACAAACACTTCCTAGAATAAATGTCGGGGTACAATACATAAGAAATACAAGTGAATACATTCTGATGTTACAATTACATCAACAAAAAGTCATCTCTATGATTGTGTAGAAGGAGCAAGTCAACATAAGTCGACTTGAACGAAGACCGACTTAGTCGATCAGCCGACTAAGTCGAGAGACCGACTACGTCGGTCGGCTGAGTAAACACAGTAGTTAGTCTGTTAACTAATAGTCGTGTCGGTTCGGTGAAACGACAGTTAGTTATGATTGTAACTGTTTGTAACCTGTATATTAGGCTGTTGAGCCACCCAAGAACGTAGTTCAGTTCTTGGCTTTGTATGATCTATTGAGAATAATATAATCTGTTCATCCTATCTGTTCTTGTCTCTTGTATCTGTGTATATTTCTGTATATTTTATGTATTATTGGTAACCTTATGTGATCTGTGAGATTACAACATTGGTTCCGTTGCCGGTAGTACATAACTGGAATATATGCTCACATATGATACCAGAGCAGGAGATCAAGGACTGGTGGGAGCGAAAACTTGCTAACTATCTACAAAATTACGCAAGAAGGAATAGATTGACAGTCGCAGAAGCAAAAGCCAGATTTTTCATTGAAACTCACGAAAAATTTGTCGAATCCGTGCCACATCTATTGAAGCAGCTTTTGGATGAGAAAACCGGACGAGACTAAAGAAGCACAGTTACTCCAGAAACTGATCCGAGGAGGACGTACGAATCTCTCGGAGTGGTTCGAAAAGATAGCCGACGACTTCTGTGAGGAACAAGCAGTCGAAGACAGGACTTCTGTGGAAACCGTCCGACAGAAATTTTTCACAGAATTTACTGATCAATTCTTGTGTTCCCTACCGGCTTTACTGTTCAAGTTTCTAATAGAGAAAGGAGCAGGGCATATTGTTGAACCTCGACCACTATTACGTGAACCACCCTCAAACACCAACTGGGCGGAGAAGCAGAAGCAGTGGGAAAGATTCATTGCTGAAAGGGAGTGGGAATATTTCCTGAGTAAGTAGACACTATCCGAGCTTTCTAAAAAGCGTCGGGTAGGCCATGGGGGGGTAGCTAGTCGTGTGTCGGACCTAGAGCATAGTGGATCCTAGTCGACCATAGTCGTCGTCACCAGTAATGCATAATCGACCGAAGAGGAACTGAAGGCATAGTATTGTACTACAGTATGTCGGACATTCAGAGAATCCAAAGGGATGAAAGACAGAAGAAAAGGGAAGCCAGACGAGAAAGGGCCGCCGAGCTGCAGCAA
>LPNX010061055.1:458-68936 GCA_001517045.1 Pseudotsuga menziesii | reverse complement strand
AACCGACTGGAATCGACGACGACCTACCAGATGCACATCTATTTCGTATAGAAGCAGTACCAGAAGAACTGGAGGAAATTGCTCAGTTCCTAGAAACAGATCAGGCCCCAGAAGGTATGAACACTAAAAAGAAGCAAATCCTAGCTATGAAGGTTGCCCCCTACAGCCTCATCAACGGATTTCTATACAAAATGGGGTTAGACGATGTTCTTAGAAGATGTGTACTTGCCCATGAACGAGAGAAAATCATGCACGAAGCACACTACGGACCAGCGGGAGGACACTTTCAGGCCGACACAACTGCTAAGAAAATTCAACAGTCTGGATTATGGTGGCCGACGCTTCATAAGGATTGTAAAACCTTTGTTAGTCGATGTGACAGATGCCAACGACTTGGTCGACCACTGCCGAGTACAGAAATGCCCCTGATCTCTGTAAACCCTAGTCTTACATTTGAAATTTGGGTTATCGACTTCATAGGACCATTCCCCGTCCCAGCCCGACGATCAGGTGCAAGGTATATTATCACTGCAGTCGAATATGTTACTAAATGGGCAGAAGCAGAACCTGTCGAGACCTGTTCAAGTGAAGCAGCTGCTAAGTTCATTTATGAAAATATTATTACTCGATTTGGATGCCCACTCACTCTGATCAGCGACCAAGGATCACACTTTGTTAACAAAACTATCAAAAATCTAACCGACAAGTTTCACATCGACCACCGACGGAGTACAGCATACCACCCTCAGTCGAATGGTGCAATTGAAGCTTTCAATAAAACCCTGACAAAAGGAATGACTAAAATATGCAGTGCTGACAAAGATGATTGGGATGAGAAGATTCCTGCATTTTTATGGGCATACAGGACAACCTACAAACGATCGACTGATCAAACACCATTTCGACTGGTATATGGGCAAGAAGCAGTCGTACCTATGCACTTCAGAAAACAGGCACCTATCATTGCACAGATACTACATATCGACGTCGAACAGGCCAGGAAAGATCGGCTACTTCAACTTAATAAATTGGAAGAACATAGACTTATGGCCATCCAGCACCAAGAAATACAAAAACAACAGCAGAAAGCTTGGCACGACCGTAATATCAGAAACAAAAATCTGTCAGTCGGTGACCTTGCCCTACTGTATAACAGTCGAGTCAAAGGCAAGCCTAAGAAACTTCACACAGAATGGATGGGACCTTATGTTGTCGAAGAAATACATCTTAATGGGTCGGTCCGACTAAAAACATTGCAGGGCCTGGTATTTCGGAAGCTTGTTAATGGAGCCCGACTTAAACGATATAAAAAATGAAAAAAAATAAATAATAATAATAATAACGGTCTTAACTGACACCAAAAACCTATAAAAAGATACAAAAATCCCAAAAACCATAAACCGTACACCCAGAAACCACCATCATGACAGCCACTCACCCATTCGACAACCGACTTCATTTCCATTGACCATCTTCATCGACCGACCATGTCGACCGTTCTCACCACCGACACCGACCGCCGACCTGGAGCGTCCCATCCCGCATTAATGGCCTCGAGCCCCGCCCAAGATTCACGAAATCGCACTCGAGTGTTGCAGTTGGACTGTCAAGTCCACCATTAATTCACCTAGTTTGACACTCCACCCCAACTGCACCTATAAATAATGGACATCCCACAGTTCATTTACCACACCACGCACCCACTGAGCATTCGAACTCCCAGTCGACTGAAAATTGTGAACCCTGTAAGAATTCCGACCGGTCTGAGCAGTCAGAAACCATGGCACCAAAACGCACCAGAGCTTCGGCTAAGGCTCAAGAACTTCAAGCAGCAGACTCACCCCTACTCCAGCGACTAAAACGAATCCAAAACGCCAAAGTCCAGGAGGGTCCGTTTCAAAAACTATGGACGGAGATTCAAGAATGGGCGTTTGAAGACCGACGGATGACCCCGCAGGCTGAGAAAGTTAGGCGTAGCACCATATATGCCTATGCAAACGCACCTATCATGGCCAGCTTCACTGGTACAAAGGAAGCCGCGGTCAAATTCATCATTAGTCGTTACCACAACGGCAGATTTTACTTTGACCGACCAGTCGACATTAATGGAGATGTTATCTCCCGACTGACTGGTCTATCCAATCAGGGTGACCCGGTCCCCATTGGGATCAAGGAAGGACTAGTCGAACACTTTACAGGTTCGACGTCGGGCAAGAACTCCAAGGGTCTGATGATCAGTCAGATCGAGGCACGAACTCCACAGATTGTGGCGAAAATCATCGCCATTACTCTCACTTTGGCTGGTCGCAGCAGTGACCTCAAGCTGGAAATGCTGGACGCCGTCGAACAGATTACAAACAACGGCCGCATTTTTTGATGGGCAGACTACCTCGCAGACTTGGTTAAAACCATATGCGAGCGCTGTCAGGAAACAGGAGGTATTATCAAATTCCCCTCCTTAATTATTTGGATTGCAATGTATTATATCTTTCCGGAAGGTAGTCCTGTCTTTCGATAGCCGACTAGGTTTGAGATGCACAGGTTCAAACCCTTTTCCCAAAAAGGAACTGTGCATGAACTCAACCAAGGAAAGGTCTTTATGGAAAACTGGTTCCAGCAGCTTAAGCTGCGCACGACAAGGTGGAGGGTTCCCCAGAACATCCGACGACACCTCCCAGCCGACTCACACATCCAGCTGGAGCTCGACCATACATCCGTATGGTCGTCAAACACTCAGGATTCCAATGCCAGGGACCTCGACTACTATCCCACAGTTGAGCAGATCTTTCGGGAGTTGTCTAGGTAGACAAAAACCAAAATTCAAATCCCGGAGGCTGCAAAACAGGTCGACTTCTCTATAGTCGAACCTCTGACCGACCAGGAGAAGGAGGAAGACTACGAGCTGCACCTGTCTATCAGCACTTTTGTGACACAGGACACTCCAATTGGCACTCCTGGTCGGGTGCACTTAATAGTGAAGCATCCGACTGCACCAGTCGTGGACCCTCCGACCGAGCAACACCAGACACCACCACCAGTACAACAACCAGCACAACAAACAGCTCCCCCGGCTACTCAGACGGTCGACCCCGCTCAGACCCCGACAGGAGATGTCTAGGAAGACAACCCTGAGTATGCTGTGTCTCGGAGCATTCTCAAGAAACTGGAAAAGGAGATTGCTATTGCCAGAAGGAACATCAAACTGCAAAAACGTCAGCAAGGCAAAGGTAAGCGCAAGCTTGTCCTTGCTGACTCTACAGATGACGACGACGAACTGGCAGCCTCAGCACTCGATATAGTCGAGGATGCCAGAGCAAATAAAGTAACTGTTGAAACCCAGTTTCAACATTTTGTCGAAGCAGGAGCACCGAAAGGTCGGCCAAAGAAGGCCAAAACAACACCACTGTCCGAAGATGTGGTCGACCTGGTGACGACTCCTCCTCGTCCATCTCCGACTAAAATAGTCGAGGAGCAAGCACCAGTGCAGTAGGCCGACATGTCCCCCGAAGACTTTGCACGAGTTATCCCTGAAGCACTCAGAGCCAGGGCAAGCTCGGACCAGGAGCTTAGAGCCTTCTTTGCCACACTGCCTGCACTGTTCAAAACAGCGCAGACAATCAAGACAACAACCCCCCTTAAAGCAAGCGAAAAGATATACGCACACCAAACAACAATATTTACAAGGGTGAATGACGGTGGTGACATTGCGGGACATGAACAGACCTTCACCGACTACCAAGTCCCACCCGAAGAAGACGTTATATCGTTCGACCAAAGTCCCCAGCACCATTCTCCATCACCCCCAGGATCAGGAAACCCTTCCTCCCCACCCCCACCACCATCATCTCCACCACCTCCACCACCGCTTGATTCACAGCCGAGACCACCATCATCACCACAGCCGAAGGTGGACATACCACCTCCCCAAACCAAAAAACCCTTGACCACTGAACCAACCCCTCCGACACAAACCCCTTCGACCTCGGATCCACCTTCCACTTCTGCAGGTCCTCCCGACAAACCAACAGAGCCAGCAAAGGAGCCAACAGAACCTCTTCCTAGACCAGATCAGCTAAGGATCAGCTTACGGGATGTAAGCTCGTTGGCTAACTCAGAGGTTGGCCAGCTACTCAACACCCTAGCAAAAGAGTCGAAGAGGAGGATGACCCGACTAAGGAAATAGCTCACGGATAAGGAGACAGAAGAAGTCGAGTTTCTCGACAAATGCAGGTCTCTTGTACAGACTGTTACCCCAGGACCTGTCGAAGCTTCTACTGACCGACCGCTGGATAGAGCATATCAGTTGTTTGAAGGTTTGGTGTCGACCATACAGATCCACCTCCACGAGACTAAGGCCGGGCGAAAAGAAGAAACTGTCCGACTGCTCCTGACTCAACACACAGCATTCTCGGAGGCTCACAAACTTCTACAAGACCACATGGAGGAATCCATTGTAACTGAGGAAGTACTCCGAGATTGGCCTACTCATTATGGGCAGCTCTATAGTCAGACGAGGCAGACCAGACAAGGCATTTAGGCCTTGGAAAGAAGGAAGTCGACTGAGACAGAACTGAGGCAGACAATCGAGGATCAAATAGTGATGGAAAACACTAAGCTGCAGCAGTTGGAACGTGAGGCACACCAGTGGGTTCAGCACGCCCTTCCCAACTTGGAGAAAGTCGACAACATCTGTCCGCAGATGAAGAGACTCCTTGAGACTGCAGAAGAACACAATCAGCTGCTGGGCCCCAACATGGAAAATATTGCAAAAATGGCCATGGCAGAGAAGATGTCGATACTTTCAAATCTTACTACTCTGACCATCGACATTCAGAAAGCCTTGCAGACATGGATGGACTTTCAACACCAGCTTGCCATCACAGCACCAGCAATAGTCGAAGTCTGTGTGCAGAAGAGACCAACTATTCACCTGCACAGCCCACCTCGGTAGCAGTCTCCCTTTGCAATCTATTGTTGTACTTCTAATCTATTTTTTTTTTTTTTACCTCCCCTTTTCTTCGGGACGAAGAAATGTTTTGTTTGTGGGGGAGATGTAGAAGGAGCAAGTCGACATAAGTCGACTTGAACGAAGACCGACTTAGTCGATCAGCCGACTAAGTCGAGAGACCGACTACGTCGGTCGGCTGAGTAAACACAGTAGTTAGTCTGTTAACTAATAGTCGTGTCGGTTCGGTGAAACGACAGGTAGTTATGATTGTAACTGTTTGTAACCTGTATATTAGGCTGTTGAGCCACCCAAGAACGTAGTTGAGTTCTTGGCTTTGTATGATCTATTGAGAATAATATAATCTGTTCATCCTATCTGTTCTTGTCTCTTGTATCTGTGTATATTTCTGTATATTTTATGTATTATTGGTAACCTTATGTGATCTGTGAGATTACAACAGATTGTGAGAGAGATGTTGTGAGAGAGTGAAGAGAAAGTGCAACGGGGTTGTTGCAGGTTGAATCCCTTCATTTTGCTAGACGGTATAATAATAAAGGACTAGAAATTTTTGGAAGGACGTATACCATATTGGGTGAGCCACTTTATATCTATGTCTCTCTTAGTTTATATGTTTTGATATTTTCATCTTGTTTATTTTTGTTTCTCTGTGATCATGTTTTCTAACAATTGGTATCATAGGAAAAACTATATTTGGCTAGTAAACTCGCAGGAAAGAAGGGTTCATAGTTTGAGTGGGAGTAATGGAAGAATAAGGAAAGTTTATCATTGAGAAATTTAATGACAAAAACTACCAGTTATGGAAGATGCAAATGGGGTACTATCTGTACTAGTAGGATCTATACCTGTCATTGGGTGGAAAAACAAAACGATCGATGGCTATGAAGGACGAAGAATGGGAGGTTCTTGATAGAAAGGAATTGGGAACAATACAACTATTCCTAGATTCATTGGTGGCTTTCAATATTTCGAAAGAAAATACAACAAAGGGTGTGATTAACACATTGGCTAAGCTCTATGAAAACCCCTCATCTTCCAACAAGGTATTTTTAATGAATCATTTATTTAATATGAATATGTGAGAAGGTGGATCTTTTGTTGACCATTTAAATGAATTTAATATGATTAATAGTCATCTAATTTCTATAAATGTGAAATTTGATGACGAGGTTAGGGTTATTCTAATCATATGCTCATTGCCAACAATATGGAATGGCTTGGACATGGTTCTAAGTAACTCTGTCTCTTGTTCAAACACTCTTAAATTTTATGATGTTCTTGGGTTATCCTTAGCAAGGAAATGCGAGGAAAAAACATAGGTGAGACATCTGGTAATGCGTTGACCATGGAGAGTAGGGGAAGATAAAGGGAGAGAGGAAGGAGCCTAGGTAATCACAATAAGTATAGAAACAACAAATCCAGGTCCATACTAGGAAAGATATAGTGCTGGAATTATGGTAAGAGAAGACATCTAAATAAAGACTGCAGAGCTCCAAAGAAGGAACGAGACGAGAAGTAGGAGACTACTTAGGAAGCAAATGTAGCAGGTGACGTGGTACAAGATGCTTTGATTCTGGCATTAGATAATACTAGTGATTACTGGGTAGTAGATTAAGGGTATTCATGTCATGCTACACCCCATAAGAAATTATTTCATGATTATGTTCCAGGCGATTTTGGACATGTTTTATTAGGGGGTGATGAACCATGTAAAATCCTTCCCACTATAGCAAGCGATAAATATTGAAGTTCCAGGACCAATTTTTTCTTCAATATTAAATGACAAAGTGTGATAGTGCGATAGAGGGGAAAGTGCATGTTTATTACTACAAAGTGCGATGGTGCATTACAAGGGAAACCTCTTGTTTGATTTATGCAAGTTGTGATGGTTCATTATAGACCCAGATTGATTGAATTAAGTAGTAATGCATTAAGCATTTCTCCCAGGAGAAGCAAAAAACAAAGAGAGAAGTTGAAATTCCAATTGACAACTTTACATGTATGCCTAGGAGGATGCCTGGACCAATTGATTAAGAGCCTGTCACTTGAAAAATCCCCACAAACATAAACTGTGAACTCTAGTAGACCTATATAGAACAAATAGAAGGAGGAGGATGCCCACCTTTACCCTTATTGTTGCAATGGGTAAAGTATGGATTAAGTTAAATTATGGAAATGAATGGATGCTAAAATATGTAAGGCATATTTCTACTATGAAAATAAATATTATCTCAAAATGGCAATTGGGAGATAACAATTCTTTGTCTACGTTTGAAAAAATGTGGTGGAAAACAACTAAAGGAGCACTGGTAATATCAAAAGGGGATAGGATATGTACATTTTATTTATGTCCTAAAAATACTAATTATTCTATATTCGTATCTTCCACAAAAACAGGTTCAACATTGTGGCATCATAGGCTTTTCCACATGAGTGAGAAGGGGATGCATATTCTTCACTCAAAGAAATCACTTCCATATTTGAAGCAGGTAAGTTTGGAATTCTGTGAGAACTGTGTTTATGGAAAACATAAGAGAGTTATATTTCTCAGGGTTGGGAAACAGAAGAAGAGTGAAAAGTTAGATCTTGTGCATACAAATGTATGGGGACCGACTCAGGTACAATCTCTTGGTGTATCTCGTGATTATGTTACTTTTGTTGATGATGCAACTAGAAAAACTTGGGTTTTTTTGCATTAAACATAAATCTGATGTGTTTGATACTTTTAAGAAGTGGAAATATTTGGTTGAGAATGAGATAGGAAAAATGTTGATGAATACTGTAGCAAGGATTTTAATAGTTATTGTTCATACAATGGGATTCATAGAGAGAAGAAAGTCCTAGGAACACCACAAGAAAATGCCATGTCATAAAGGATGAATAGGACGATCATGGAGTGTGCAAGGTGTATGAGATTGCATGCAAGTTTTCCCTTATAGTTTTGGGATGATGTTGTAGATACTAATGTTTATTTAATAAACATAAGGACTTCAAGTGCTCTAGATGGTGGAATTCCAAAGGAGGGATGAATAGGTAAAAAGGTAAGATACTCATTTATCAGAATTTTTGGTTGTGAATCATTTGTCCATATTGATAAAGAAAATAAAACAAAGCTTGAGGCTAAATCTAAGAAATGTACCTTTATTGGATACAGGGTTGATGATTTTGGTTATCGGTTATGGGATTATGAAAATCACAAAATAATTAGGAGTATAGATGTAGTAGTTAATGATAAGGTTATTCACAAAGATCAATTGTAGGGAAGGAAAGAGGAAAAGGAAAACAAAGAGTACACAATAATTGATGAAATCAAAGAAAATGAAGTTCCAAAGGTACCAGAAAATCAATAAAAACAACAAGTACCTCAAACTCCTACAAGTGTAAGAAGATATAACAGGTTAAGTAGACCCCTGAATGATTCTCTCCTTCAATGTATTATTTATTGATGATTGATCCTCGTGAACCAGAATGTTATGAATAAGCAATGCAGGTGGAAGCTAAAAAGAAGTGGGATCAAGGAATGGATGAGGAAATGGACTCATTGGTAAGAAACTAGACATGGGATTCGGTTGAGTTTCCTCTAGAAAAAAGAGCATTGCAGAATAAATGGGTTTACAGGTTGAAGGAAGAAGATGAAGGAAATAAGTAGCACAAGGATAAACTTGTTGTAAAGGGGTTTGGACAAAAGAAAGGTATAGAATTTGATGAAATATTTTCTCTTGTTGTTAAAATGACTTCAATTAGGACTATTTTAAGTCTAGTGGTTATAGAAGATTTTCATATTGAATAGTTAGATGTAAAAACAACCTTTTTCCATGGGGATTTGGAGGAAGATATTTATATGCAGAATCCATAGGGGTATGAGGTCAAAGGGAAGTATAATTTGGTTTGCAAGTTGAAGAAGAACTTGTATGACCTGAAAAAATCTCCAAGGAAATGGTATTTGAAATTTGATAAGTTTATGACAGAATAGGGGTACAATAGATGTCTTTCTGACCACTGTGTTTATTTAAAGAGGCTAGATAATGGAAGATATATTATCTTGTTATTGTATGCAGATTAAATGATTGTTGCAGGGTATATCATTTACGATGTAAATGTGATCAAAATGAAACTAGATAAATAATTCGTGATGACGGATTTGGGCCCTGCAAAGAAAATCCTTGGTAAGAGAATAACAACAGATAGGAAAAATCACAAATTGACATTGTCTCAAGGTGAGTACATAGAAAAGGTGTTGGAGAGGTTTAGAATGAAGAATGAAAAACTAGTTATTATTCCTTTTTCCAACCATTTCAAACTAAGTAAGGATATGTGTGTGTGAGAAGGTATCTGAACAATCTAGGTAAAGAGAATTGGAAGGAAGTATAGTGGTTTATCGGGTATTTGAGAGGTACCACTTCTCATGCATTATGTTTTGGAGCTTTAGACATTGTTCTATAGGGATATGTTTACACAGATATGGAAGGTGATAAATATAGAAGGAGGAGGACCACGAGGTATGATTTTACTATAGATGGAACAACTATGAGTTGGATTTTGAAAAAGCAAAAGGTTGTTTCACTTTCAACAACAAAAGAAGAGTATATTCTTGCTATAGAGGCTAGTAAAGAGATGATTTGGCTACAAAGGTTTATGAATTAATTGGGTAAGAAGTAGGAGAATAATAAGTTGTATAGTGACAGCCAGAGTGCCATTCATCTTGAAAATAACTCATCCTTACATTATAAGACTAAACATATACATATCAAGTACCATTTCATAAGATATGTTCTAGAAGATGAACTGTTAAAGTTGGAAAAGATACATACTAGCCATAATCCTGTAGACATGTTAACAAAGGTAGTAACCAAAGAGAAACTGAGTTCCTACTCGATTTTTGTTGGAATTCAATAATGAAGGTGAAGATGGAAAATTTTCAAAGTCTAAGGTTAAAAGAATAGTCCAACAAGTGCAACAGTGGTAGAGTTGTTGTGATCGGCCTCCGAGTGAGAGATAGTTGGTTGTGGGGCCTGATCTTCCTAATTTAGAGACATTATTTCACCTGTGTTTCGATCCTATCACCTGATGGGGGGATTTGGGTGGGATTCCCCCACACTATAGTTGTCAGGGGGGTTTATGGGGCTGACAACTATTTTTGGATCCCCCCCTTGCTAGGGTTTAGGGGAGTGACCTCGCAGAGAAAACATAGGAAAAAAATCCTTATAAAATGTTGTGATTTCAGAGTCATGACTTGGTCAATAATGGGTGATTTACGGGCCCATGGTTTTGGGCAGCCCGTGGTATTTTCCCATGGTTTTCCACTTATAAAAGGAAGGAATTGTAATATGAATGTGTATTGCATTGTATAATTGTAAGAGAGATGTCTATGGTTTTGAGATAGTGACTGTGAGAGTGAAGAGGAAGTGCAATGGGGTTATTGTAGGTTGTATCCCTTCATTTTGTTGGATGGTATAATAATAAAGGACTAGTAATTTTTGTATGGAAATAAAACATCTTGGGTGAACCGCATTATATATTTGTCTCTCTTATTTGATATGTTTTAATATTTGCATCTTGTTTATTGTTATTGATCTACGATCTTGTTTTCTAACAATATATTCTATGGAATTTCCTTTCACCAACACTTTCAAATCAAAACTTTCTTCATGTTCATAATCCACATGAAGTTACTCCACCATACCCAATTCATTCAATCAAAATGTTGTCCTCTGACATGCATCTGGGCACCCATATCATTGATATCAGAGAAAGATTTAGAGCTTAAGTTGTGTAGACATTTCTAACGAAGTTACCTGACTTATGCATGTTCAAATACACTTGCAATACAATCAGACACTACCTTCAACTTCGAAAAATATGTCTGAAGAAATAGAAAATAAACATGCAACTGATGAGACAGAGAAACTCATAGAAAAATCACTGGCTCATCAGTAAACCGAAATGTTCTCCCAGTTCAATGATATTCTCATGCTATTTTCTTTGACATCTAGAGAATCCTCGATGAAATCTCACTCTTAAAAAATTATCCCCTTCAAAGTACAAATGAATCTGGACATACTGAATCTTGAAGGAAAGATCGACGCAAAATCCATCAATGATTGGGTACAACATATTGAATCCTAATACTCTGTGAATCAACTCTTCAAAGCCAAAAATATCACCATAGCGTCCTTAAAAATGTTAACCTTTGTGCATTGATGGTGGGAGAATATATCGACAAAGATGGAACAAGAAGGAGACCCCATAGATACATGGGATAAATTTGTCACATACATATGAAAGGAGTTGTACCCTCCCAAGTACAATGAGCAGTAGTATAAGAAGTGGCAGTAGCTAAGGAAATGGAAAGACCAGTCCATGCAGAGTTACATCGATGAGTTATATCGACTCATGGCTAGAATTGGCATCCAAGAAGAAGAGAAATTGCTTGTCCTGAAGTACGTCAGTAGATTATCACTTTACATTCAGCAAGACATAGAGATTCTAACTGTCAGTATTCTTGCAGATCCATTGCACTACTAGGAAGATTGAAGCTAAAGAAAAAATAAAATCATATTTCACGACCAAGTCGACAAATCTAACATCGAATAAGAAGTTACCATCTGACTTTAACAAGCCAAGGAACCCTTGTCATCCGACTCCTCCAAATAGAGACTATCATAAGAATCACTTTCATAAAGATAAAAGGGAACATAACAAGAATCCCCCTATTGGGAAATGGTGTGATAATCAAAATTCATCATGGAATGATGCACCAAAATGCAAAGATTAGAAGAAATGTTTTGGAAAAATTGTTGACATCAAACTTGTATGATAAATCCTTGGCATAATCTGACCCAAATGCATCTACATAGACCACTTCCACAGCCTCGACTATCATCGATGAGGAGGAATGAGAACACCTATTCCATTCATATATATGGGTTCATAAAAATCCATTACATCTGATTATGGATAATGGTATCCAGAAGATATTCATTGATGAAGATATCATGAAGAGACTTGGTCTTGTCACCACTCCACATCGTCATCCTTACAATATCAGTTGGATGAAGGATGGACAGGAACTAAGGATCACCTGACAAATGAAGACTCACCCACTTCATTAAGCCCTTTGAAGATGAAGTACTTTTTGATGTGGCATCGCTTTTAGTAGTTGACGCCCTCTTTGGAAAACCTTACCTATGGGATTGACATGGAATTTATCAGTCACAACCTCAAAAGGCGGTTGTCAAAATTTAGAATCAATGGTATTCCATACTAGAGTGATGACCTACATCAACGATTGTTAGGATATCTTCCAAAAAAACAAAGAATCTTACCAACCATGCTCATAATTTCATATTGATTATGATAATGCTTCAGTATTCTAGGAATCTTGCAATAATGAGTCAAATCACCGACCAATACAACTTCTGACAACATCAATAAATAGACCACATTCTTGAGGAATACTAGAACGTATTTCAAGATCTAAACAAATATCCTCTACATTTCTAGGTAAAACACTCCATTAAACTTGTTCCCGGTTCTTCATTACCTAACATGTCTATTTACAGAAGTTCCATTCTCGCAAATGAAGAGATCCATAGAAAATTAGGATTTGATCAACAAAGGTCACATCCAACCCATCTCCTCTCCTATGGAAGTCTAGTTGTCCTCGTTCCAAAGAAAGATGGTACTTGGCGCATGTGCATCGACTATCGGGCTCTCGACAAAATTTTGGTAAAGAATAAATACCCTCTTCCAAGGATAGACAAACTCATCAACTTCCTGAAAGGTGCTAAATTATTTAGGAATCTCAACCTCAAGTTAGGATATCATCAAATTCCAATTGAGTCCACTGATGTATGGAAAAGTTCTTTCAAAACTAAGGAAGGATTGTTTGAATGGTTAGTCATTCCTTTTGGTTTAAACAATGCACCTGAGACCTTCCTGAGATATATGGATGACCTTCTACGACCTTTCATCAGCAAGTGTATCATTTTCTATCTTGACGATATCTTTATTTTTAGTCAATCATGGCAATAGCATGTCAAACAACTTTGACAAGTCTTCGACACTCTCCAGCAACATCGAATATATCTGAACATGGACAAATGTTCATTTGTGATGAATAACATCAAATATTTGGGGTATGTAATTGGCTCTGCAAGAATTTATGTCAACCCAGAAAAATTACAGATCCTCAAAGATTGGAACATTCCTCAAAACACTCATGAACTAAGAAGTTTTCTTGGTTTGGTGAATTTTTATCAACGATTCATACTCAGCTTCAATCACATACCCTAGCCCCTAAATAAGTTGACTAAGGGAAATGGGAAAACTATCTTCAAATGGACATCAACACAACAACAAGATTTTGAGCAACTCAAAAACAAGCTTTGTACTACACAAGTACTTGTGTTACCTAGTTTGCATCAGCCTTTTGATATTGAGATAGATTCATCAGACTATGATTTAGGAGTAGTGATCACTTAGTCTGGTCACCCAGTTCCTTTTCATTCCAAAACTTTCAATGACATTGTTAGAAGGTATTCGATGTATGAAAAATAACTGTATTCCATTGTGAAAACCCTTGAACGATGGAGACATTACATCCTTGGGAAGGAAATGGTCATCCTCACTGACCACAAGCCCTTACATTTCACCTCTTCCCATTAAAAATTAAATACAACTTGAAAAATCAAGTGGATTAGTTACCTACAATAATTTCAGTTGGTAATTAAGTATCAAAAAGGTAAATCCAATGTTGCTTCCAATTGTCTCAGCCGACCACCCATTAATATATTTTTAACAGTGATGAGTATGTAGGGTTATGACACCACCACTTGGTTGTAATTTTATCCAGTAGATCGTGACTTTTTAGTAATTTATTGACAAATTCAAACCAATACATTGTCTACTACTGACTACTTATTGAAAGACACCTTGCTATACAAGCTTGGATAGCTTTGTGTACTGACCGGTGAGCACTGATAGTAGCTCATTTAGGATGTGCACTACAATAATATTGTAGGAAATTTTGGAGTAGAAGAGACTCTTGTTATCCTCCAAAATCATTTTTACTGGCCTTCACTTAAATATGACGTCAGCAAGTATAGTCGATCATGCATGCTTTATGCCATTTTTAAACCGCCGAATTGATGACAAGGACTCTATACACCTTTTTCGGTTACTAATTGACTATGGGAATATATTTATATGTACTACCTAATGGGATATCCTATGATAAAACATTAGCATGACATGATCTTAGTAGTAGTCGACAAATTTTCCAAGATGGTTATACTCATACCATGCAAGAATACTACAACAACAAAACATACTGCTCAGCTCTTCTTCGAACATGTTTGGAAACATTATGGATTTTTTACGACCATAATTTATAACAGAGATGCTATATTTGTCAGCATAATTTGGAAGACACTCTGGAAACAACTCTACACAAAACTTTCATTATCGACAACTTTCCATCCTCAGATATATGGATAGACAAAAGTTGTGAATCACTTGGTAGTAAAACTACGTCGCATGTACAACCACAATAATCGTCAGAAATGGGATGAAAGTCTCTCATACATACAAAACAATTACAATTGTCCTCATCGCAACTGTACGGGAAATATTTCATTCAAGATCTGTTATGGATTTCAACCCTCCACTCCCATTGAATTGATCACTTCATCAACACAATCGAATGACACCAACTTCGAAATATAAGAAGTTGAAAAAGCATTGAAGTTTTGAGACCAAATATACAACATTCAAAAGCAAGCACATGAAATGTTACACTGAGCTAATGAAAAATATAAGGCCTGACATGATCAACATCATACTCCTCATTCATTCCAAATTAGGGATCGGTTCTAGTTACATCTAAACAAGGAGCGCTTCATTGGTCCACACAGAAAGATGAAACCTTTGTGATATTGTTTGTATAATATCCTTAAGCATATTAGAGAAAATGTTTTCCATGCTTGGGTCTGCATCTAGTGTTCAATGTGGATCTACTTCGACCATACTATGCACCCTTGTTGGAACATAAATACTTGCAAACAATAGAACCCGAGGAAATCCATCCAGATGTTCAGGAGCCTCTTCCTTGCAACACCATTGTGCGACGACACATATTCCATACAAGGAATAACTCCATTCCCTTGTTTCAGGTGGATAAATCCACATAACTCATAGCCCAAGGATGTATTACTCTACTACTGAAATCACCAAAAAGTTTCCTCACCTAAATGAACAAACAATGGTGTCCATTGTTTCTTAAGAAAGGAGGAATGATCCACCCAAAAGTTGGAATATTGTCCACCTTGACAAGTATGAACCTCATCACAACCTCGAAAGGTTTCACATCTCGAAATGCGTTATCCACTCCAACATCTCAACACAACTACGACATATTGTATTTTTGTCTCCCAGTCATTTGTAATGGTTGAACTTATGAATTTTTCTAACTTCTTTGTAACTAAAGATAATGGGTATCCACCCAAGCATATCAGGATCCTATATAAGCATGTACACTATCGTAAAATAAAATAAATTAATAGAGAAATAATCGAATAACAGAGAATTGTTAGAATTCTTTCATTTTATCTGTGTGTTTACTTTCTGTCTATGTAGTGTATTTCCTACTTTGCTTATTTTTTTATGCTTCCACTATAAAATTACTCGATTCATTCAGTCGAACTGTTGTCCTCAACATGCACCTAGACACGTGGATCAAAATTTCCTTCCATAAAAGGTGAAAGGTGTGGTACATTCCAATCCTTTTGAAGTTTATATATTTGCAACTTGAACTCTTGAAGATCCTTTTGGGTGCTCTACAAAGAAACATATGTAACCTCTAATTCACTACCAAACCTTTCTACTTCATCTTCCTCTCTTCTAAGTGCATGTTGATATATTTTGGTTATCTTAAGAATATTATTCCTATATGAGAGAAATATGATGTAGGTTTCCTTCATATTTTCCATTGCTTCTTTGAGAGTTTCAAAATATCCATAGAAATTTTATGCTTCCAATCCTTCTTCTAAAACTCTCCAACATCATCTTAACAACAAGGCAATGTTGGCATCAACAAAAAAATTATTGGATTCTCTAAGATTCTCTTCACTCTCCTTTAGTGATCCACTCAATTATGTGGCTCACAAATAATATCCTCCATAAGTTTTACCCATTCCAATGGTTGACACCTAATATCAATTTTCTTGTGGTATAGACACACAACACATGTTTCACTCGTAATACACGAGTCAACATTAGAAGCTTTTTCAATATCACTTCCATGGTATGAAGTGGAATGTATTTCAAAGGGATGCAATGAAAAGTGACCTTTGCAAAAAATATAATTTTTATTATACCCTTATGGGACATTATTTTTCTATCCAAGTTGTTTATTTGTGTTGTCATTCTCTTCCAATTTGTGGTCCAGAGGACTCACTTTCGCACATTTGTCTTCTATTTGGAAATCTTCTTGTAGTGGTTTGTGCTCCTCCTTAGGTGCCTATGCTTCATTTACATCCTCTTCCATATAAATTGAGGCTTATCCATAATAAGTGGTATGGGTCACAAAATTTGCATACTCTTCTTGAAGAAAAAACAAATAATATCATGATGTTTGAATATTAAAATGGCTTTGATTAAGCTTCACCTTTGGTTCTTTTTTCTTTTTCTTTTCTTGAATAAGTGGAACAAATTGGTTCTTCCCTTGATGTTTTAATGCTCTCTATTGAATCCACATATAAATAATTGGGATAAAATCCAAATATGCAGTAAAAACACGATGTTTGAAAGGAATGGATTTAGAAATCTCTTTCGCCAAGGAAATATACTCCTAATAGTGACGAGGAAAGTTTTTACTTGCTGGTATCTTCTTTGTTAAATCATATTTTGATATAGCCATTGATGGTTCAGACTTGATTTATTCTATGTACGATTTATTATATAAGTCAACATCCCTAAATATTGGTAGGCGTCAATCATCATAGAGGATTTCTTCTTCTACAAACTGCTCAAAGTCAACATCTTCAACAACTAGTTCAAGCCACATTGCTGTAACTTGAGATGTGATCTGCAATAATTATTCAACTGAGAGCTTAAGGGTATTGGTATTTCTTCTCAGAGGTGCATAAGAACATGCTATGATACTACTGTAATGTACCAAATAGGGATTTTGGCACACTAGGAAAAAAGATACAAGAAAAAATAAAGAGACAACCTTGAATGCTAGACTAGGAAGCATAGAAATTTCAACTGGATATGAACCAACACAAGGATACGATTTGTAGAGGGAAATTATAGGTATGAAAACTCTAATTAGATTTATTTTAAGTCCATACATACTACGGTGGGCACGTTCACTGAGGATATCATGCCCAATATGGTCCTAAGACCGCATAGTTGCAGTCCCAAGGACTTCTTTGGAAACCAAATGGATCCTGGTGCTTCATCATAAGTGTATAGACTTGTATTATAGTCATATGTCAACACACTTCATTCGACATGGGTTCACACACTCTTGACACCCTTTTCAATTCAATCTCCCTAAACACCGACCCGAACAGGTTTTAGCCTATCCAACAACAATTGCGAGGTAGATGAGGTCTCACCTGAGATGTTTAAGGGAGGGATGCAGGAATCTAGTTTCCGAATAAGGGAAGAGGACTTGCACATTTAATATTTCTAAGTCACACTATCATCCAGATATCCAGAACAAGGTTTTATTCTATCACTTAACTACTTATCATTCTATCTAGCATCGCACCAATTCATTAAGTAGAAAATAGATCAACATACAAGAATCCATCCATCATGTGAAGAGTTCTCATCATTCAAACAAGAAAAAAATTAAGAGAGTGGGTCACAACACATTATCCTTTCAGATCGCATCATTCAAAGTTCACCATAGAAACAATATTTAGAAAATCATAACTCTCATCGAAGATAGAGACACATAGAATTCCTAGCAATACTCTCATCTTATTAACTTTTGCAGGTCAATATACATCTTCAAAATGCATCTTCTAGTTGATAGCTTCAGAAGCAAACCTAGAAAACAGTTCACAAGACAAAAAAATTATAAGGTTCTCTCTAAATCATACACATTGGATGATCTATTGATCAAATCCTTTTCTACTACATTTCTAACTCTATTTATAGGCTTTCACATTTACAAAATGGTCCACATATGACCAACTTCCTAACTAACTCAGACCAAAAGTATAAACAATGTGACCAAGATGACCACTGGTCGACATCTTCGTCTTGCACAATATTATTTGACCCTTGTATCTTTTGCACCATGCACATCCAATCCTCCTTCCAATATGCCTCCAATACAATCTTATGGCTCTCCCTCGAGCCACGTCAAATGGAGATTGTGGGCACGCTAATATTGACCTTGAATTTGTCATATTCGTTCTTGACTTCATCAACCACTTCCTTTTTCTGCATGCTAATTGTTGCACACTCTTCTGTATCCTACTCCATTGGGTGCTCTGCAGCCTTCTCAGCTACTTGTCTACGGCCCTCATGGGTATTTGCAACGCATTCACAGCCTTCATTGGAAATTGTTCTCCCATGTCCTGGAATTCGTCCAACTGGGTTGTGCAGTGTTGATTCCTCTCCCGTGCTTTATTGGCTCTTTGCTGAAGTGCTTTTAGCTCCACTTAATTGCTAACATGGACCACTGGTGGCATCATGTTCAGGGATGCCCACATTGTCGTCAACTGCACCTCCATATCATGAATTTGTGCACCTAGTTGTTGCAGTTGCTCATCTTGGACCACACTCATCCAAACTTGTATGGTTTCATTATCCAACATCTTGGTTGTTTTCTCATAGTAGTCAATATGGGTGGATGCATCATCGATCTTCCCCTTGCACTCTATGATTTGCTCCAATGGTGTACTTGGAACTTCCCATTATTGTAGATCCTCATTTTCTTTCTTCAAATCTATGATAATCTGTCCAAGTCACAGAATCTTCGCTTTAAAAAATATTTATTTTATGATGTTAGTAATTTCCTGACATGTGACTGCAATGTGTTTCTTTGGTCACTCACAGTCATCTAAGGCTTTGGATTTTTCAATTAACTCTACCTCTTACGCTTTATTTATGCGCTCGATTTCATCTTGTGCCTGAGCAACTTGTTCCTATGACTTGACAAGGTGATTGCATATAATTGATTCTTGTTCTGCGATATCCTGGCTTGCAACCTTCTGTAATCGTACAAGCACATGCATGGGAAGCTTGTTGAATTCAAGATTTATCAAGTTAAACTATTGCATAGTTGCGTCAACATCCTCACTGCCAGACTCCGATGCACATGGTGGAATCTACAAAATCCTTACTCATTTCCTTGTACTGATCTCTGCTTCTCTTTGCAGCAAATTTACTTGTGTAACCTTCTCCTCTACCACATTTGTCAAGGATTGTAACAAATCCTTGACTTGGTGTGCCATTTAGATGATCAAGCAATGAGTCCAATATTATTGATGTAGTGAATAGGAATGAATTATACAAGCTGAGCAATTCAAATCTCATAGGAAACAAATAAGTATTTCTCAAAGAATTATAGTATTATCTTCATTACATAATTAGGTGTTACAATAGTGTTACATAGGAAATAATTAGAATCATTAGGGATGAATTTGAATCTACCAATTGGATGTGACTGTATATGACTGCATGGCTAACTAAAGATGTCTAAATCACTATCAGAGTCCAAGTGGTTAACTCTAGATGCTTAATCTAGTCAAACAATCAATTATAATCAGTCTAACCAGTCTAACTGCAAGTGGTAGGTGAGAAAGGGTGCCTCCCCACATGCAGCCATGCATAACTAGTGCTAACTGAACTAAAAGTGAATTAACTAAATGTAACTAAGGAATAACTAAGCTTAACTAGGAACCAACTCGTAACAACTGAAGGAGGTTGGTGTCGAGACTCCCAATGGCTCCTAAAATGTAGGGATTGGCCTAGGAGGCACCTAAACTAATGCATGCAAGTACAGTCAGTGGAAGTCAGCCTCTATCAATGTTCCCCACACTCTAGTGACTGGTACATGTGGCCCCATTAGGAAAAGTGGACCCAATGGTACTAGTGGACCAAATAATTAATAAAAGACTCCTAAGTTAGGATAAAATAATCTAATAGATAATTTGGTCAAGGGAGGATTATAAATACTAACACCCCCCTGTATCCTAACTTGGACAACTGTGGGCCTTGGAAACAAGGCCATAAGTCACCCATATACAATATAAAAGATAAAAAATTCTTCTTAATAAGCAAATGAAATAGGGGAAAAAATCATGGGAACCTCCCCCCCCCCTCAAGATAAGCAGGAATCAAGAAATACAAGTTAAAAACTTGCAAAATCTTTTGCTGCAATTTGTAGCACTATGCAGCAACAAAGCAGTATTTTGGTTCTTCTATGAAGTAGAATCTTGAATCTGTGCATGTGAACATATGAATCCAAACAAAATGATTATGTCAAGATGAATATTCCTCTTTACAAGAATAATAATATGCTCAACTGAATCAGAAATATAGACACCTGCTAGATGAAAATTGGACCCACGTAGAGCAACTGAAATCAACTGATAAGAGAGAAAAATTGCTTGAGAATTTGAGCCATGTGAGGAACACCCAAGAAACTGATATATTGCAGACTTGAAAAACAAACCATGTGAGGTAGTATCAGATCCAAGTGTTAGGATCGAGTGTCCAGTCGAATGTAGAATGTCTCCCTCTTTACTAGTCCTGCGAGGACATGAGCATGTGATCAAAGGTAGAGAAGCCCTGGGACTGTGGAGAGCAAATGCTTGAGATACATAATATAATATAGCTTCAGAATTAAGAAATGATTCAAAAAATAAAATATCAGAAACCTCATAAGAGGAAACTAACATCAAATCCCCAACAACAAGTTTGAAGAAGACTTGCAGTACTTGATTTGTCACACCAAAATTGATGAGAGAAGCTACAAGTTTTAATGAAATCTATTGAAACTTAAAATTTGAAACAAATAATATCATATCAAATACAAATAATATCATATCAGATCCAAATAGGTTCATATCATATCCAAAAGTGTGGTCCACCGAGATGGTAGATGCACAATTTTCTCCTTCTTCAAAATACTGAAAATTGGTGCATGCAATCATGTAGGAATTTACTGGAAGCTCTAGATCAATGAGAGTGAATGGATCACTCCTACAATCTGATATTATTTCCAAAATATCCATGGTATTACTTATATGCACACCCACAACATCATCAGAGATAGATAAATCGAATTCCTCTTCCTTTTCTGAAACAATCACAGGTAAATTATGCACATAATTTAAAATAAAAGAATCACTGGAGAATTTTTGCAAAGAATGGAAGGAGAGTTTTTATTAAAAAACAGAGATTCAAATTTATTCTTCTATATCATCCATGTGATGATATGATATATCAAATATCTCATACAATTTCGGAGCAGCAAGAGAAGGAGTCACTCCAAGGAGACTTCTTCAATTCGAATTGACTGTGAAGAAATTCTGCATCTTCTTCATCTTCAACAATTTAATTTGTTGTAGGAGAGGGAATGAACTCATCATGTTGGATTTTATCTGAACTTATCTCAACAACTAGGTTTTTAGATTCATCTCCCAGATGACTGGTAGGTCCTCCTGATAGAGGGAACGTGATGAAGGATTCCTTGGAGGAAACCATGTAGTTGGATGCTCCAGAATCTATCAAATAAGCCTTTGACAGAGTGAGACTTGCATGCAAGGATGGAATCTCTCATGTTCTTCAGTATTCTCTTCATCATCAGACATCTCTGCACCTTGTGGAAGGGAAATATTGTTCTGTATACATAGATATTTCAATTAGTCGAGGGGATTCTTCATGCACAGATCTTTTGGATGAAAAACCCTCATACTATAGGGACACATATTATTTTCAAAAAAAAAATTATTAGAGCGCGAAGCTCCTTCAGAAGTTTTCTGGTTCACTTTAGGCTTCGAATCAGATGATTTAGGCTCCTTCCCCTTAGATTTCCCTTTAGCTTGCACTTTGGTAGAGTCTATCACTAGGAGAGATTGATGTTAGTACTTAGAATTACACCCAAGGTTTTGGAGAGTGAATCCCAAGGTAACATTAGAACCACTTTAGGAAAGAATATCTGGCTTCTTCCTTTCTAGTGAGAAATCTCTCACAGGATATTTATCAAGGCCATATTTAAAGATAAAACAAATTCAGGTTGAGTTCATGGTTGAAACAGGCCAAGCACAATTGGGCTATCGAGTCACAAATTATAGATGAATTATAGAATAGTTTGCGGCTGAATATCCATAGAGGAAAGGTAGCAAACGATTATAGTCAAATAGTTGTTTGTCTGGTGATAAAGAGATAATAAGAACAATCCATCAACATAGAGCATCTAAGGATGAATTCTGCATCAATTTTGGAGGGAAAGATTTTGGTGGATACCTGAAAACAATGGTCAAAGCATACAAGATGAATTCTGAACTATTATACACTTATTCCAGGCATGAAGAACACATAATGGAAAGATTAAATAAAGTACATGCACAGAGGAAAGAAAGTAATAGAATGTAACTACAAATCACATAGGAATCTCTACAACAACAACAATCATTTGGATATACAACTTTTATTAGCAAAATATCTCAATAAAGCATAACACAAAATTCTTACGGGTTCCAACCATGTTTCCCTCTATGGAGGGCATATTTATAGTTTTCTAAGCTCCCGATACCAACCAAGAAATAGAGATAAAAACAACTTCAACATGAAAATGAAATTCATAACAAAACGATGATCTATAAAATCCGCCATGATCATGAAACCAAACATAAAAAACGCGTTGGTGCATGCATGATGAATCAGTTGAGGAGTTTTGGCAACGGGGATGTTGAAAACAACTGGTTCGAGGTTTTCTTCCATGTCCTGCAACTTTTTTCCTCCTTCTCTGTAATTTTCCTGTGAAAATCATTTTGGACTATAGATATTCTCTCGATATTCATTCCACACCATCGATCTATGGTCTGCAGAATGTGCAAGATGGGAGGACGGTTTCTCGACCGTTGATCTAAGAGAAAAGATTTGGGATGCAAAAATTGGAGTGCGGGACTTCAACTTTTTCTTCAACTCAAATTTACCTTTCTGGCTCTGCCTTTCCGCTTCCTCCTTTTAGCGGAACCTGGAAAGCAAACTTTCCATATTTCACAACTAAGATTTTCCTTTTTCCGCCTCCTCATTTCTGCTTCCGCTCTTTTTTGGAAAGCACACTTCGCAAAGTGGATTTTCATACTTTCACAACCATAATTTTATGTTTTTCACCTCTGCCTTTCTGCTTCCACACTTTTCTGGAAAGCGGACTGCAGAAAGTGCAAATTCCATCTTTCACGACCAATTCTTTCTAACTTTTCTGATTCCGCCTTTCCTCTTCTTCATTTTAGTGAAAATCAGAAAGTGGAAAATCCAACTTTTATAACATAATTTTATCCATTTCCACTTTCTGATTTTCTCCTATTTGATTCCTTCCAGACCGTCGATCTTTGGAGGAAGTGATCTGAGTCGTCATATCTTTATACTACAGAAAACAAAAATCGAGACTTAAACTTCTTCATAGTTTTATTTTTATCTTCCTTCTTAGGCCATTCCAAACCATTGATCTCATGGCAGAAACATTTTGGGCTGTAGATATTGAACCCCGAAAAGAAAAAATAAGGTTTTCCAAGTTTATAACCCGAAAATTCATCTTTTCTACTTCTTCCTTTACTTCATTCCTAGATGTCGATCTGGGGAGGAAACTCTCCCTGGCCATCGGATCTTGAACTGCGGAAGGTAGAAGGCATATTTTCTACCTTTTATGCCCAGTTCTTTTTCATCTTCCACTCTTCTGCTCCCGGCTTTTCCTTAGGCAGAAAGGAAATTTAGCCTTTGATTTCCTGCTCTGAGCATCCAGACCGTCCATTTCCTGTCAACAGTTTCTCCTAAGGGTGGATTTCCTCATTCATGAACATTTCAAGGTAAAAAATCATAATTCCTTCAAGTTTTTTGCATTCTTACTATGGAAATTCACCTCCCAACACCTGCAAAAATTCATCAACGATCTTAAGGGTCAGATGATATAAATATTTATAACCATGTTTCTCCTTTTGATGGTCGAACCCTTCACTAAATAGGTAGTCCATAAATGGTGCTAACAACTGGCTCCAACTCGATATGTTATCCTCACTGTGAGGTAGCAAATAACCCCGTAGACCATGTGCCAAATCCATTGAGCGATTCCAGGATTGTAGACTTCAAACTTTTTACTTTTCTATTTTTTACTTGTAAATGAAAAATCAAAGAAAACTAGAAAAATGGAAACCCCTTCAGATCTTAGGGCCTTCCCTTCTGGATTCAAATATTTTGGCTTCACCATCCGAACCGTTAGAAATATAAAGAAAGAAAAATATATACAACTATGATACCGAAATTACCTTCTCTTTCAGGACAAATAATGCTTTAGATATCTCCCATTTATTGGACCTCCTTTCAGCTGAGATCCATCCTGATGATGTAAAATAAATGCATTTCCTCCTTTGTATGTTGTTATGATGTAGGGGCCTACCCACATGTGATCAAATTTTCCATGTTTATCCTCTCTGGGAGCATTTGAATTCAAGACCATATCCTCAATCTGGAACTTTTCTTCCTTTACCCTTCTATTAAAGGTTTATTTCAATCTTTCTTGGTGTGACTGTACTTTATCATATGCTTTGTCCCTTACTTCATTTAATTCTATGATCTGGTTAATCCTTCTCTGTATATGATTGGTTTCATCTTGCTTCTCCTGCAATAGTTTCATGACTGGTACACCCAAGGATGCTGGAAAAACCACCTCAGCTCCATATACCAGTTGAAATGGTGACATTCCAATGGTTCTTTTAGTGTTGATTCTGTCATCCCACAAAGCATATCTCAGCTTTGTGTTCCAGGCCCTTTTGTTATCTTACACCAACTTCTTAATTATTCTTACTAGGATTTTGTTTGAATATTCAGCCAACCCATTACCTTGTGGATAATACATAATAGAATGATTTAGGCTAATGTGATACTTGAGATAGAAGCTTACCATTTTCTTGGACTTGAAAGCAGGAGCATTATCTGTTACAATCCTTCTGGGACAACCAAACCTGGACAAAATATTATCTTCAAGGAAACCCATTATTACTGCATATGTGGCCCTTCTTATAGGAATTTCCTCGATCCTATTAGTGAAGTAGTCAGTAGTTGTCAAGATCCATATATTTTATCCTGAAGAGTTAGGATTTATTTCTCCAAAAAAGTCCAATCCCCACTACTGAAAGGGTGCTTCTACTGATATGGGATTTAGAGGAAGTGAGACCACTTTTCTTTTTCCATCAAATATTTGGCACTGGTGATGGGTAGTATTTTCCTTGTAGGCATCTGAGAACATTGAAGACCAGTAAAAACCATCCCTCAAAATTTTGTTTGCAGCCACCTTCCATGAATGATGTCCACCACAGTCTCCCTTGTGAAAATTTTTCATTGTTTGTTTAGCTTCATTCTCTAAGAGGCAGTTTAGTAGAACACCACAAAGGTATTTCCAATAGAGGTATTTATTCAAAATACAGAACTTAGCATACTTTAGCTTTAGTGATCTTTCCCTTGTCCTTCTCAATTCTGCAGGATCCTATAAATTCTGCAATACATATACAATATCATAATACCAAGGGATACAAAGAAATTATGCTTTACTTATACCTCTGCATCAAGCTGATTGGAATGGCTAGTCAAGAAATTTAGTTGCAAGGATTCCCACTTTGAGTTATTCATCATCTTAGAAATCCCCTTCCCTTTGATCAAATTGGTGGGATTGATTTCAATGTCATATTCTAACAACACAATGGTCCACTTTGCTCTCTTTCCTTTTGGGTCCGGCTGTGTAAGGATGCTCTTCAATACATTACTGGGAACATAGGCAATGATGTGTGACTAAAGAATGTAAACCCTTAAATCCTTTAAAGACTTTACTAAAGCATATGTATGTTTCTCCATGATATCATACTTCAATTACCCATCCCTCAACACTTTACTGAAAAAAAGGATATAGGCTGCTCAGTACCTTGATTGTTCTTCTGTAACAATACTCCTGCAATGGTGTGGTCAGAAGCATAAGAAAAAATTAGAAAATATTTGGTAAAGTTTGGGCTTACCAGAACATGTGTGTCTGTGATAGCTTGCTTGATGTCTCTGAAAGACATCCTTTCCTCTATGTTCCACTTGATCTCATGGTCTTTCTTTAACATGTTAGTGATGTTCATTAGAATCTCATCAAAACTAGGAATAAATCTTCTTAGAAATTTGCCTGCCCAATGAAAGATTGTACTTCTTTTTTCCTTCTTGGCTCTTCAACTTTCATGATTGCACTGATCCTTGTTGGGCCAATTTTTATGCCATCCTTAGAAATTATGTGTCCCAGCAGTCTCCCTTATTCTAATGCAAAGTTTGACTTTCTAGGGTTCAGTGATATTCCATACCTTTTGTATTTTAGGAAAACGTTTTCCAAGTGTTTGAGATGTTACCTGCCAGACCTTGAGTATACTATAATTCACTAGTAGAAAATGAGAAATTAATGACTAAAAAAAGACTAAAATTCGGCTATAAATGACTATTTTTGAGTCGACAACTAATAGTAGCTAATCTCCACTATCTTATAGCTTGACTAACTTAGTCGTATTTAACTTAGTCATTAATTGGTTGACTTGTTATAGCTGATTTTACCACACATGGTGAATCACACTTTTATGGCCTTCCATGTCCCTCTGCAGACCCTTTAGAACCCATGGACCATTTTTGTACCTTTGATGTTTCCAATATCATCCCTAAAAACATGCAATAATTTCCATACGTGAATTTTAATCCCTTTCTCACGTATATATGTGGGTTTGACCCTTAAAACTACGTACATCGGGATGGGTGCAAAAGGCCAAATTCTTTTGGAGTTTTCCTTGATGCGGATCCGACTCACTTGTCTCTTAGCCTTCCATATGCCTTGAGATCAGTCAGATTCGACCTTCCATTACCCCATTGAAGAGCTATATAAGGAACCCTTTGGATACGTTGAAAGGGGAGGAATTGAAGAGCAAGAAAACTATAGTCCATTGTTGCCGAAGCTTATACTTGAGTCTGCATCCCTTTGTCCCTTGGAGCACTTTTGTGTTCTTCCCAAGCTTTCCTTTTTCTTGTGAGCTTGCTCTCGAGAGATGGAGGATTGAAGTGGTGGAGGCCCAAGTGGGGGACTCAGTTTCTCTGATTCGGAGACATGCCGACAGAGGTTGTCACTATTGTAATATTTGTTTTATATCACTAGAAATATATTTTTATGTCCAATAATGTGTATTTAAATGAGTATTTGATCCATGGATGCTTTTAAATGTTTATATGTTATTGATTATATATGCTAGAGTAGGTCTAACATAATTATATATAGCATGCTTATCTTGTTTACTGAGTGTTGAGATAGCAATTTATCAATACAAGCTGGAGTTGGAAAGCTCAACGAGGATCTACATCAACCGTTCAGAATAAGGTATGATTTGAGATCCTTTAGTGTTAGATATTTGGTTTCTCTTGCATATAGGAAAGGATTGATTTCTGGAGCCAAGCTGTCTGTTGTGGTACCCCAAGCCATAGGAATTTATCTCTATAACAGAAATGGTGACTCTGCTGGGGACGTTCCTTATTTTTCTTTGGGGTTTGGCATCACAATGTGCTTGATATTCTTGACTTGCTCTTTGTTTTTCCTTGTTTCAGTGTTGCATTTTATAGTATGTTCATCCATTGACACTCCCCTTTATTGGTTTGACCCTTGTCCTGCTTTTTACCACTGTCTTCTCTGTATACGCAGGTTTTTGGCTAAAAGTCATGTACATACACGGATTTTTGGCCAAAAGTCACGTATACATGCAGGTTTTGGGCCAAAATCCATGTATACATGTAGTTTTTTGGCCAAAAGTAATGTATATATGCAGTTGTTCTTTAAACAGTCACGTACATCCTCCCTTTTGGTGAGTTTGATGTTGTGGGAAGTTGTTGGGTGGGTTGTGAGTGTGGTTGGGTCTTCCTTGGTTCTGATGTTGTTTGTTGGATGCTTCTTTTGTGACCAGAGACCGCCTTTTCATTGATTTTTCTTTGAAGGTAGTTTTAGTCATTTATCCTTTTTGTTTTTCCATTAGTGCATTACTCTTTTTTGTCTCGGTGTCTTGCTAGGCTTGTGTTTTATACTTGTTGCAGAGACTGAGAGTTTTAGATGACTTTTATTGCATTTTTCATTCTTTTATATTGAAAAATACAAGCTAGTTGCATTTTTTGCATATGGATTTGACGAGGTACTTGCATTGGATTGCTTGGATGAGAGTTTTATTTAGGATTTCATATAGGACGGATTGCATTGGCATTCAGAAAGAAATATATATTTATGCATCTCATGTAGTGGCATACCTTGTTTTTCATTCTACAAGATTGCACTTGGAATTGATTGTTAGGTGTGCACTTTTATTTCACTGCCGAGTCTTCATATCATTAGTTGCATGGCCATTTCCCTTTGAGTAATTACAACCATTAAAATCAACGCATAATTTAAAATGAACTACACATTTTTCTTTTACAGAGTTCACCAACAAGAATAGGTTTTAGGGTCTTGGAATAGTTCATTGTGAGTTAATTCTCCGAGAACACTAAAAGAAACATGTATGTGTCTGTCCAGGTGAGAGTGTGAAATTCCTTGGTATAATTAGTGTTTCTCAAAATACTCCTCTTACAAGGGATTTAAGCACGAGGTAGTGTGAGCGGTTAATGATTGGGATGACCCCTAATCATAAATGAGTAGCACCAAAGATCTTTCCAGGATTATATTCATATATGGGGGCTCTTTCAGGAGTTTCAGGCTTTGCTACCCTACCCATACGGTCAATCATGCCTGCGACTGTCCTCCTGAGCATTGATTATATTGAGGAGACCTCAGTTGCCTTACCTAGGTTATTGAGGGGGTACTTCATAGGGGTTATTCTACAAGTGTCCCAGCCAGGTAGAGGTCGGACAGCACAGTCGCTTTATGCGTTCAAGCTGAGGGCCACTATAATTGGTTACGTAGCTCCGCTTGTAGTGTATGGGAGTTTCGAGCCTCTCCTAGGTGAGACATACCTACTGCATTTGGGAGCTCACATATCCTCCCCTTGGTTTGCTTGTATTTTGGCTGTAGATTTTCTTAGGAGTGTGCTCTTTGTGCGCTAGTTGGCCTTTGCGGTTGTGGTTACTTGTGTATATTTATGCTCTCTTGAGTTCAAGACCTTTTATTTTTGGCATGCCTGGTATGCTATCACCCGTCCTTGGTCCTAGTATGGACCCTGGTGTTAGACTTGGGGGCATCACAACCCCTTATCGTGCTCATAGATTTTGGAATGGTCATATTCCATCCTCTACCCATTTGTGGAGGTTTTTTATTCCCTTCACTTGGTCTTTACACTAGTGGTCACCCTCACGGGGGTGGTAGTGGATACGTGAATGTTGGGTCTACACTTTACATTTCTTTTTATGGCCCATCGTCCACCACACTGTTTCCTTTGAATTTATTTGTCATGATCATTCCTCCCTATTCCCTATAGTTTGGATTCTTTATTGACTATTTTGGGTTGTTTTGGACTAATATGGTTGTCATGTAGGGTCCATTTTTTGTACACTCTCTTTGAGGTTTCGACCCGTTCGTTCCTGTCACAGGTATCATGTCTAAACTGGCATATAGGTTAGGATTTCACATCCGCTTGCATTTTGCATGACCTTATGACTGTTTCATTTTAACCTTAGGTACGAACCCATTCCATGGTATCACAAAACCTTCATGCTATTGTTAGAAGTGGTACTATTTGAATGGTAGAGATTTCCTATACATGGGTGTCCTAGTTATCTCCCCTTTTCATTTGGTACCCATGTTGTGAGTCCTCTCTTAGGTCCGGGAGTCCTTTGTATAGTACCACCATGACATTTCGCAAGAGCCTCATACTCCTCTTGATCTTTTGCTGGCCTATTTCCCCAGGACTCCCTTTTGTCAAGTTGTAATTGCATTATCATGAGCTTTTCCTGCCTCATTGAGCTTTATGCCAGATTCCCTGACTTCGAGTATTAGCCATATATCCCGAGCTTGTCTCATGACTAGCCATGCAGAGCCATTTTATATATCCTTTGCAGCTTGATGCCCTATCTTTACCAAGAGGGGACTTTCCCCCAAGTGTTGCTATCCTACACATGTGTCCTTGCATTGAGCATAGGTATGTTCCATTGCTTGGAACTAGTTTGTTTTCCCATTGACTCTTGTCTCCTCCTAGTTTGTAACTATAAATCACTTTTGTTCTTTTTCAAGCTTTTCAAAATATTTGAAAAAGTCCAAAAAAATCAAAAAACCAAAATGATAGACAATGAAAGATGTTATCTTTGGCAGCAGTCAAGTCATGTCGCCTTCAAACAGAGCACTGTATATCACATCCATTGGTTGGGTAATAGTTTGACTTTAGGAGTTGTACTCGTTTCTCTGATTTTATCTCCACCGACTAGTTAAGCTTCCAGTCCCTATGGAGCCTCTGTCGATGCCTCATGTGTCACATAGATTTCCCAGTTTTGTATATTGAGTTTATGTTGCCTACATTTAGTCACCATTCGCCTTTATGCTCTTGTTCAAAGGAAGTTGAAACCCGAGTCAGCCATTCCTCAGTTATCTTGACTTTGCATGTCGGCCATTCTCGATATGATTACTGGTTCGTGCACCTTATGATCGAGTCCTTCCAAATTATACAGCCTTGCTGAGTACCTCATGTTGGATGATGTGGGATGCCTTAATTCCCTCCTTCCGGTGGATTTCATCCCATTGACTTCAGATCATTTATTCTAGGATAGGAATCTAGAGTCATTTTCGAGTGCCTTGAGACTTGTAGTCATCAGTGGCAGGTTCTCTCGCCATCAACATTTTTTGGAAATACATCAATGTCCCCTGATTGATGGATCCTCTCAAGTGTTCAACCTCAACACATTTATTCACACTTGTTAGTTTTCACTCTAGTACCTTGATTCCCATTTTCATTATTGGTGGGTGATCTCGCATCTGTTAACGGCATACATCAATGACATGTAATCAGATGATGGACTACTATGTTCGACCTCGACACCTCTATTCACATAGTAGGACATGTACTCATAGCGGTTTGTGTAGAAGACCTTTCAGACTGGTGGCATCTCTTATATGCCACCTCCTTGATCGTGCTAGTGTTCATGAGATTTCAGCTCTCGTGACTTGATTCCAGTATATGTCAGATATTTCCAGCCTTCATGGAGATCATTATCCTTTGTATATCTTCATCAGGGATATTCTGAGCTATTTATATTGTACGTGGCGATGACCACATATGTCATGTTTTGTATCATGCCCATTCATGGCCATTGTACTCTCATGTATCCGGGACTGCTACATCTACTTGCAGTTATGTGCAGAGTTTGATCATTGTATTGTATTGATTGGATGGCTGGTTCTTCCACTGGTTTCTTCATCACTTCACTTCTGGGATGGAATTATAATGTATTTCGGCCATCGTATGACCCCTCTGACCTCACACATTAGGGGGCATCTGTTATAGCTAATTTTACCACACATGGTGAATCACACTTTTATGGCCTTCACTGTCCCTCTGTAGACTCCTTAGACCCCATGGACCATTTTTGTACCTTTGATGTTTCCAAGATCATCCCTAAAAACATGCAATAATTTCCATACGCGACTTTTAATCCCTTTCTCGCGTATATACGCGGGTTTGACCCTTAAAACCACATACATATAGATGTGTGCAAAAGGCCAAATTCTTTTGGAGTTTTCCTTGATGTGGATCTGACTCACTTATCTCTTGGCCTTCCATATGCCTTGAGATCGCTCAGATTCGACCTTCCATTACCCCATTGAAGAGTTATATAAGGAACCCTTTGGATACATTGAAAGGGGAGGAATTGAAGAGAAAGAAAACTATAGTCCATTGTTGCCGGAGCTTATAATTGAGTCTGCATCCCTTTATCCCTTGGAGCACTTTTGTGTTCTTCCCAATCTTTCCTTTTGCTTCTGAGCTTGCTATCGAGAGATGGAGGATTGAAGTGTTGGAGGCCCAAGTGGGGGACTCAGTTTCTCCGATTCACAGACGTGCCGACAGAGGTTGTCACTATTTTAATATCTATTTTATATCAATAGAAATATCTTTTCCTATCCAATAATGTGTATTTAAATGAGTTTTGATCCATGGATGATTTTAAATGTTTATATGTTATTGATTATATATACTAGAGAAGGTCTAACACAATTATATATAGCATGCTTGTCTTGTTTGCTGAGTGTTGAGATAGCAATTTATCAATACAAGCTGGAGTTGGAAAGCTCAATGGGGATCTACATCAACCATCCGGAATAAGGTATGAATCGAGATCCTTTAGTGTTAGATATTTGGTTTCTCTTGCATATAGGAAAGGATTGATTTCTGGAGTCAAGCTGTCTGTTGTGGTACCCCAAGCTATAGGAATTTCTCTCCGTAACATGACTTATTAGTCATTTATTTAGTCATTGATAGTCACTGATTTAGTCATTGATTTTTTCATGGATTTTTTCATTGATTTAGTTATTGATTGCCACAATTAATGACCAAATATATGACTAAATAAACTACTAGATGATAACATATTAATAACTAAGCTAAATACAACTAAACGTTAGTCGTGCTATAAGATATTGGAAATTAGTTACTAATAGTCGTATATATGTGAATTTAGTCATTTTCTTAGTCACTAATTTATGATAGGGTACAAAGGAATTGAACCTCGAATCTCCTGCCTATAATTAGACAGGTGCTCTACCATTGAGATAGCACCCTTTAAGAAGTTGTTATTACTTGACAATGATGATATTCAAACAAATTTTGCATCATTCAAGCATACAAAATAATGATTACCAAGTTATTATAGATCCATAATGGCTTACCTTGTACTAGTCCTGCAATTCCTTCAACTGTATTTATTAAGTGCAAATACAAGCATGCATCCATTGTTGAACTATCTATGGAGTCATTTAGAGTCATGCCAAGATACCTGAATTTGACTAAAAATTCATAATTAACTTGATGTTAATGGTGGATGATGCCATGGAAATGAGAATTTCAATTTATATAGAAGCAAAGGATGATCAAATGGTGTCCCAAACTCATCTTCCTCCAATGTGGGAAAAGCCACCAACCCCTATAAAATGAACACATGTGAATGTTTCTTTTATATTCCATGAACATCTTACACAACCTTCAGATAGTTTCAATCAGATTTGGATGTCCATCTTAACTTCAAAGGACCAAAACTTGAACTAGTAAATTTGGAATATTTAAAATATATGTACAAAAAATCTCCACATCTTATAAACCAATACATCATTTACTTATTTCATGATATTAGAATGGATGGACATGTTGTTAGACAACATTTGGAGAGTTTTTATAAGATTTGGATGTTCATTCCTAGGATGTATATGTCCATCCTAGGAAAAAGTAACATCTAATTTTATTTTAAAATCATATAGAAATTTTGGAATCAACAAGATAGGATCCCTTGTAATTTGCTTCATTCTCCAATGGAGCAAATCATAACCCAAAATGTATATAGAATAGTAAAAGAAATATACTACTAATTCCATTTTACATCAAGAAGAATGGGCATTAGCTCTAAATACTCTTAGCCATTGGATAAATGGAAATGAAATGAGATGAAATATTAGCAACAATACCTTCGAGTTTGCTTGCTGACAAGAAGTATGAATACTTATGTGATCATTTTATTGAGAGGTGACTTAAACAGCCACTAACCTGCAATCAAGGCAAGAAACCATGTTCAGATTGATATATAAATAAGATAAATTAAAAAGTTAAAGATAGACTATGCCAATCATGTTCAAACTCCAGTAATCACATGAGCATTGAGTGGGTATTCTAATTTTTTTTAATATTTCTATCCCATAGAGGTATTAGTTTCACATGATTGATCAATGACACATATAAGATGTTGGAGGCTATTAGTGTTGTTACCGTGAAATATTATTAAGGCTTTTTAGAGAAAGGTATGCTTGGAAATACATTCTAGGGACTTTTAAAATATGTTATTGACAAAAATTCCATGAACCTTTATCATCTTTTAGTACAAATCCATTGGTCTTTGTTTTTGTTCAATGGAGAAAAGAAAAAGTTTGTATTAATCAGTTCCCAAAATAGGGCTAATATTTTACATTTATCACAAAATCATAAGGTCCTTAAGGTTATGGCCACTATCTGATTACTGAGTATGCAATTCTCAAAATTTCCTACATTCAAAGTGACAATCTCAGAATAATTAAAATATACATGTCTATTGACACTTTAACTATTGTCCCAGACTCAAAAGACTTTGCATGTTTGATGGTATGATGCATTGCATACATAGAAAATACTGAGATATTGAATTCTGGTTTCCATGTGTTATGGGACCAATTTAAAATCAATTTTGTAACTGAAATCTAATATGATTTATGTTATGTGCCAACTATTATGAACATATAAACTACCTATTGTTAGACTGATATTTTGAAATTTTAGTTCTAATATAGCCAAATGGCAGGATTTCTTATGGTAACAATAATAATCAACAATTTGTAGTACAACGGATAGAATGATGGATGCCATGTGTTATGGCCCCAATTTGAAATCAATTTTGTAACTGAAATCTGATATGATTTCTATTATGTGCCAACTATTAAGAACCTATAAACTACCTAATGTCAGATTGATATTTCAAAATTACGATTCTAATATAGCCAGGTTTGTTTATGGTAACAATGATATTCATCAATTTGTAGTACAACAGATTTTATAATAATAGTAGTAAAAGTCGACAATAGTAGAATAATAACAACATATATATATTATGAAGTACAACACTATGAAACTTTAGAACAACAGTTTGAAGTTGAACAACATATGTAAATATTATCCAAAATAGAGCTTGGTGATATTTAAACTACATAGAAATGCCCCCCATAAGGTATGGACACCAACTCAAACCAAGAGTATCCAATGGCATTATTAGTGCTTCTCTTGGCCCAGTTTAGTCTTCTACCAACTACCTGTAAGAAAATTCATCTCTTGCATGAAGGGTAAATAGTTCTAACATTAAATTCTCCTACTGGCCGTTATAACTTTTTAGTTTACATTTGACCCATGTCTTTTACACGTGAGATCAATAATATACAGCTTCCACAAATGTGACTAAGTATGCCTAAGTTATCCTATTCTAAATCTTCCATACAACCTTTAAATTTTAAGCCACTCTTAACCTATGCCTAGCCGATCTAACAAAAAATTTGGGGCATTCAAACTTAATTTATTTACTGCTGATCATGGAAATTGACTTTCTTCTTTTAGTTGGAACTCTTAGCAGCAACTTGCATTCAAGGAATTGTTGGTATGAGAACAGGTGCTCATGCAACATATACAACAATCAATCCAATGCTGATCTAACACAAAATTGGGGCATTCAAACTTAATTTCTTTACTGTTGATCATGGAAATTGACGTTCTTCTTTTAGTTGGAACTCTTAGCAACATCGTGCTTTCCGATAATTGTTGGTGCAAGCACAAGTTATCATGCAGCATATACAACAGACAATCCAATGCCATCCTTATTATTAAGTGTTGGTATCATGTCACAATTCATTATGGATGGAACAGTAGTAATATCCATGGACATTGTGATAGTGCCCCTCTTGGAATGGCCTTGTCCCAAAGCAATTGCAATGTTGGGTGTTGAAGTATCATTGGCTCCTTGTTCTCTATCATCTTTTGCATGTTGCTGATGATTAAAACCTCAGATATGCAAAATATATTTTGTTATTAAATACCACAACTTTGGTTATTTCATGGTCCTATAACTAGTCGACTGTTTCACTCATATACTCCATTTATTTCAGCAGATTATTTAGGGCTTGTGGAACATTTTCATAGATATGTCTAAGGATTTCCCTGAGCCTTTCCATAGGCTTTTGATCCTCTTTTCCTAACTCTAAAGCCAAAATAAAAACATTTCTCCTTAACATGGAGTGTCCCAGTGCTTTTAAACTTACCCTGGGACCTGTACTCCCCATTTTATACCCCCCTCCATAATTTATTTGTAAACAACTTCTGCTTCCACATGTATAATTGGGCCTCTGTCTGTAATTTGCATTCTCCTTATTTCTTGTGATGTAGATGCTTTATTAGTCCTGATTGAACCCACCCAAGGTATTCTCCTTGTTAGCCACAACTTCTTTCCTCCTTGACTGCCCTGCTCCATGGCTTGCTTACAAGATTATGTTTTTCTTACAAATTACAACTAGTTGAGCCTTTTAGCCCTCAAGTCGTTTTAGGACCATGTCCTTCTTCCTAGTTGTTCTCTCTATTGATCTATCATTTTGAGATGATTTAGCATGGGGGAGTGATGGATGTCCACCAGGTTGGTATTCAATCGAGGTTGCATTGTTAATGCTATTATGAGGTGGTGCCTCCTTGATCTTGGTAAGAAATGTTGAAATATTTAATGTAGGGTGGCCATGATGATGAGCCCTACCTGATTAAAAAAATTAGTTAAAAATTTTTTGATCAAAATATCCTTTTACTTTTTCAAATCCTAATGTTAATTATCTTCACTAATAATTTCTCTCTACTTAAAACTCCCGAAAAATAGGGACTGGTGAGTTGTTTTTATTAATTTGGTATCTAGGACTCTAACTTTTTCTTCCAGTTTGCTTATTCTTCTATGGCTTCTGTTAACCATTTTGGGATAATCATATAATGTCAAGACACAAATATATGTATATACATGTGTGTGTTGATTGTTTGATGTTTAATGTTATGAAATGTCATTAAATGTAATATGTGATGAATTTAAGGTGGTTAAACCGCCATAACCTCCAAGGGGTGTTGTAAACATGTAATGCACAATGATATACAAGAAGAGAGTGGTAAGATTGTATGTATCGATAGCGAACTTGGGTTCCCTATAACATATTTTTGTAGCATAAATATAAACATTTTTTATTTTCTCCGTCTCTCTCTTCTCATTATGTATGTAGTCATAAACATCAACATGGTATCAGAGAAATACTGGTCCAAATCCTGTGATAGGAAACAAATATATTTGAAGTATAATACTTAGTTGAGCATTTATTTCATGGAAAATTGAGTCTATCGAATTCCATGCCACAAGGATTTAACACAAAAATTGAGGCAAGTAATTTATTTTATATTGTTTGATAATGTTTTTTACTATACATTTAAAGTTTAAGGTGAAGAGACCACCAAAACATTCATTTTTTTATTTTAAATGAAGGAAAATAAATGAGAGACTAAAAACAAAGGTTGAAGAGATTTAAAATATTGGAAGGTCAAATAAAATCATTCAGGAAGATGACATTCCATATTTGAAACCAGAGGCTGTAAAGGAGAGTATTTTAAATAATATGTCAGATGTTCACTATGTTATTTGACGTGTGATGCTCAATGAAGGTCTAAGTGTGAGAAACCAATGCCATCGTTCTAGAGGCTATCACTATGTAATCGTTGTGATATGCCTATTGAAGGTTGCAGTGTGAGAATACATGGGATTCCCCTCCTCAAAAACAATGTTGTCGGGCCCACCAATGTAGTAGAGAAATATAACAGTATATCAATGAAGGTTGCTTTTATTTTCTGGCATGGGTCATATGCTCGATATAAGAAGTATTTTGTAGATCAATGATACACCTCTATTCAAAAGTCAATATGTGATTTGCTCAATTTGAAGACACATTGAGAAATACAATGAGGAATTTTCCCAAAACTTGTGCACAAAAGGGGCACCAACTATAAGACAAAAGAGATGCCAATTATACTAGATGTCTAGGCCTTTAGATACACTTACTTAAAAATGTACGCTATTTATATGTAGTTGTAGACAATTGTATTTTCAAGACCATACACTGAGGCCAATGGGAGAAATATATATCCCCATTAAAAAGAGCAAGTGTGATGCCCAAAATTACAGCAGTAGAGACCAGGAAACACAACATACTGTGAAACTGAGGCATGCATAGGACTACATGGTACAACAAGATTGATTGTCAAGTATGGTTTGGAAATCATCAAAGTTTAACTTTATAATAAAAAACTAAAGCGTGACATAGTATCGAACAAGATGCAAGCATGTATTGCGTCCTAACAAATCTATATTTATTGCATGATATTGATTGTAAACGTTTGACAATGTATGATTGGCAGCGTAGAAAAAAAGTACTATACTTAGTAATGTCCATGGCTACTAAATTTCAAATTATACAAAATATTAGTAGATACACGTGTTTATTACTCAAGAGAGATTCAATATCACAATGCCTATGATAAATTTAATCAATTTCTTTCAAACTTCTTATAGTCCAGTGTAGTAGGAAAAAAAGAATTTCATCCAATAAAATCAAGCACCTCTTACAGCTCTAAATAGTTGGGAGACATGGTGATTATAGACATAAAAATTTGATTCGGCGACTAATAGTAGCTATTTTCTCATTATTGACAGGCTTCAGGAAAGACTTAGGGTTGTTCCTGGTGATGACCCAATGAGTATTGAAGCATAAAAGAATGTGACTCTCTTTTTCAACATTCTGCTACGAAGTACATTTGATCGTAAACATATCCTGATGGAGTACCACCTTTTAAGGGAATCATTTGAATGGGTATTTGGTGAGATTGAATCTCATTTCCTGCAGTCCTTAGTAGCTCTAGGTGAGATTATTAGTTGTGTTGCAGCATAGTCTATTGGTGAACCAGCTACTTAGATGACACTGAATACTTTCCATTATGATGGTGGCAGTGCTAAGAATGTTACTCTCGGTGTCCCCAAGTTGAGGGAAATAATAAATGTGGCAAAGAAAATAAAAACATGATCATTGTCTGTGTATCTAAAACCTGAGATCGAAATGACAAAGGAAAGGGAAAATCCTATGTGTAGTTTGCTTTAGAGTACACAACCTTGCAAAGTGTTACAAACGCAACTGAAGTGTGGTATGATCCGGATCCAATGAGTAATATCATAGAGGAGGATTTTGACTTTTTCAAATCATATTATGAAATTCCAGATGAGGATATTGCACTAGAAAAAATATCTCCATGGCTGCTCCATATAGAATTGAACGGAGAGATGATGGTTGATAAAAATTTGAGTATGGAAGACATTGCAGAAAATATCAACCTTGAGTTTGATGATGATTTGACATGCATTTTTAATGACGATAATGTAAAAAAAATTATTCTTTGTATCCGTATTATGAATGAAGAGGGTCCTAAAGGGGAATCACAAGACCAAAATTCTGAAGATGATGTCGTTTTGAAGAAAATTGAAATTACATGCTTACAGAAATGGATCTTAGGGGAATTCCAGATATTAATAAAGTTTTTATAAAGTCTAGAAAAATCAACAAGTTTGATGAGAATGATGGATTTAAGCCTGAGACAGAATGGATGCTAGATACATAAGGTGTCAATATGTGAGTTGTGATATTCCATGAAGATGTGGATGCTACTACGACAACAAGTAATCAATTGATTGAGGTTATTGAAGTGCTTGGAATTGAGCTTGTGAGGAAGGATCTTCTTGATGAACTTCGAGTTGTGATATCTTTTGATGGGTCATATGTGAACTATAGGAATTTAGCTATTCTATGTGACACAATGACATATCGAGGTCATTTAATGGCTATTACTCGACATGGTATCAATCGTAATGACGTAGGTTCAATGATGAGATGTTCATTTGAGGAGACTATGGATATATTTTTGGATGCTTTTGTTTTTGCTGAAGGAGACCCTCTCAAGGGTGTTACAGGAAACATCATGCTTGGCCAATTGGCTCCTATTGGTACATGTGATGGAGCCTTGAATTTGAATGACAAGATGTTGCAACAGGCCATTGAACTCTAGTTACCAATGCTACAAGATTTTCCATGTGGGTATTGTATGAATGTGATCTTATTACTCTTGCAGTATCTTCATCCTAATGAAAAAGAGGAACATCATTAGTTCATAGTGTTTCCAATCACATGTGAAAATACAAGAGGATAATCCCTCCCCATGTTACACCATAAAAGTTGTTCAACCTATTTGATGTTTTAATGAGGTGAATGGCATGGAGTATGTGAAATATAGTGCAAGGGAAGGGTAGATGGTGTCACTCATAATTGGGTTCAACACACCATCAACCCACCGACAGCTATTCAGAATAATATAGTACAAACTCCAAATGGTTTCTCTTCAGAAGGTATGGTTGATTCTACAAAACCCTCTCTTGCAATTTTTGAGGTACAATGTGAAAAGGAGTCCAATCAAGACATATATTTAAATGATCATATAGATGGATAGTATGAAGACGCTGATTTATCAAAGGAAAAGGAAACTGTGCCCTTTTCCCCCAAGGAATGCAAGTCTTCCGATTGTTCAAATGATGGGAAAGAATATGCAGTCGGAGGGGATTTTGGAGAGGCATGGGATTCGTGTCCTCAAAAAACCCAGACATTGGTTGAGGTCCTCTAAAAATTCCATCCTTAATGATGGTGACACAGGGGTTAAGATGGTTTGGAACAGTTCAACGAGGTTACTGGAAGCAACGTGCCTATGAGGAAATTATTTACTCAACATGCAAAACAAAATGTAGAGAAGGAAATACAGTCTGGTTAATAGAAAACAATTCAAGAGGCCCTTAGAGAAGGGTGTGCCTTGAGGAAAGTGCCAAAAATTGTAATGTCCCTAAATATAAGGGGTTTGAGCGCTTCCCTAAGAAAGTTTAACATGAACCGGGAAAATATTACATTTTATCCTTTCAATATATAAAATAATATTATATTTTCAATATATGAAATAAAGATGTGTTGTGCCCCTGCCCAACATCCTTAAAAAACATTATTTCATCAAACAAAATCCTATTTTGTTTGGTGAAATGTTCGAATTTCCGAAAGCATATCTAATGAATCTCCAACTGCTGAAACAATGAGATTCTGCGAGCTACTGAATCAATGAAATTTTATGTTTTTTTAAGCAGCCTTTGCAAACCATAGGTTATGTGACAAAATCACCATTATCGAGTTATTATTGATTTACACTTAAAAATTAAATGAGGAGTATTAACAGTTCTCATATCTTTTATCATAACCTAATCTTGAAATCTTATCCAAAACATTATCAATTGATTTTGTTACTATAATTATTGATAAGGTTGAGATATTGGAATCGCTGATCTTGTCATGATTTCTCGCATTACCATAGATTTTATTTCAAGGTTGATTAATGGTTATGCATGGTCGGTTTGTTATAACTTTGGTAGAGCCTAGAGTGCTGAAGGCCGAATGTTTTACATGCCATATCCTAAGTTTACCTTTTCGATTGCAAACCACAGTCAATATTACCATAGCTGTATATGTTGATCTTTATAATATGGTCTATATTGCAAAGTATGGTTTCGACGTGAGGGTTTGTATTATTATCACATGATCGCAACCTTCGGAGGTTTGCATTATTATACTGTAAGTTTTATGCATTGACGATCAAAGGTTTAATCCTTATGACCTCTGCCATTGCCTCTGAATTCGATCCACCTGGTGTGAATTCGATATGGTATCATTACATTAGTACTGAGCTCTGTCCATCACATTTAAGTCCCAGTACTTGTCCTCCATCATGGCTATCGGTTAATGAAACACCTGTTTCGTGTACAGCGAAAGGTTTCATATCATTAACGCTGGATAAATAATGATAACATGAGTTATCTGGAGTCTTCGACCATCATTCCTCATTAATCAATTACCTCTCTGAGCGATAATGCCTCCGTCCATGCCGGGTTTACAGGGGTATAGTCTGCGTCCGATCATGTTACAGTTTGTTTATGAATGCATAGGGTTTCATTGCTTGTATTTCTTCCTCGGTCTGCATTCTAAGTGCTCACTATCTGGTTCATTGTCTTGTGCCGAGCTGTGGTATTTGTTTTGTGTGCGGTTACATGCCTTGACACAGTCAGTCATGGCGCCAGTGGTGAGGGTCGAGCCTTGTGAAATGAAATTGCTGGATTAGAACCCTAAGATGTTAGCAAAGGTTGAGGCTATTGGATGGCTTCCATTTGTCAGTAAATTCTCTGATTCGAACCCCGAAGTCACAAGGGTGTTCGCTGTCTCCTTGGTTGATTTTCAGGTGGAAGTAGGTGATCTCCGTTTTCGGGTGGACGATCGATCAGTGGCGCTTGCCACTGGTCTGTCACTGACAGGCGAGAGGTGGTTTTAATATAAGAGAATGGACATTACTGAATGGCGACAATTACTTAAAAACCCCTGTCAAGAGGTATCATTCCGAACTGGATTAGCGCGCAGATACTTCAAAAAGGAATGGCGCCCGGTCCTGGATTTACTTCACAGGTACGTGACCTGTGAAGGTCGGCTTTCCTCCACTTACGTTTACCATCTCAGGTTGATGTCTACATTTATAGGTTTCCCGCTGAACTTACCTTATTACCTTGTGCAAAGTTTGTTTAAAATGTCATCTACAATTAAGAAGGGACTTAAGCATGTTAGTCATAGTCTCTTTCACCATGGATTAGTCCGTATGTTAATTGAGAGGGAGTTGTTGAAGTCAAACCGGTCCTGGGATGAGTTCATTGACTCTAATGGTTTTTCGGCCTTCTGCCATTGTCAGTTTGACAACCCTGAGGAATGCAATAGGAATCAAGAGCCGAATCATGTTTCAATTCCTCCTTTACGAGAGCCTCTGTTAAACCCTACAGGCTGTATGAGCCCCGAAGCTTGTCGCGACCCTGTGTCCACTCCGGTAAGAAGCCCGGGTACCCCTCTGGTTTCTAAAAGAATGAGGAAATCTTCAACTTTGTCACCAGTTACACCAAAGAATAGTGTTGATAAACCATACAATCGAGGAAGTAATAGGTCAAGAGCTAAAATGATAGGAATATTTACTAGGAGTATGGCCAAAGGTAATATTGTTAAGCCACCGGTGAATGATGCTATTCGTGTCGAGACTGTCATTATCGACAAGGATGAAAGTAACCCCATTTTGCCTGTGGATGATCATAATGTTGGTCCTCAATCTATCTCGAATCCTGTCGAGGATGGTTCTCCCGCGTTTGATAAGGATGTTCAGCCTGACCCTGTTATTGATCTTCCAGCTAAAGGGAAGCCTGTAGAGACAAGCCCATCTGGTTTTCATGACGTTGGAGATATGATGCACCCATTGTTTGTTAACTGTCTCTTAGACAAGATACGCAGGATGGAAGAAAGGGTGAATGAGGTAATAGCTAATCGCGATTTGATGAAGGCCGATAATCTTAAGCTAAAGGAGAAAGTAGACTCGAGTGATAAGCATCTCTTGCGTTTAAAAAACCATAAGAACAAGCTGATTAGAAGGGTTCTTAAATTACAAAATGAGAATGATAATAACGAAGAAAAGGTATGGGAGCTTAATGCTCAAGTTGCGCTTATGCAGTTTAAGGGTTAGTCGCAGAGTCAATCGAGTGGTGTGAACATCCAAGTCTTCAACGCTCCTGTAAAATTGTGATGTTTTGGGGTATATTTGCTATTGGTTTCAAATTTTGAAGTTATGATGGATTAATGATCAGGTTATTTCTGTACAGGTATTGGCTTGTTTTATTTTTGTTTATTATATAGTTTTTGTCATTTCGATTTTTGTATGTGTGTTAATTATATCACTTTTATGTGTTGTATCGCAGGCGATATGGTTGCTGTTCTTGCTCGGATTTTGATGGCTGTCTGTTTTTAGATGATCCCCACATGATCGGAACAAGTTGATTATCAGGTCTTCCAGGTGTTGTTTCATCGTTGATGTTCTCGATATTTATGGATCGAATCTTTACCATTTCTAGGCATTTCCACGTATATAGAAAAATGACATGTCTTACTTGTCATTTTTAAGGGAAATCGGTTAAAGATTTCGTTTTTGCTATCTCTAGTTCTTAGGACTGTTTATCTTTGGAGATTACATGTATTTAAAGGGGAGATAGCATGTGGGATAAGGGGTCGATGGTTTGGAGAAGGAAGGGACAAGACTACTGTTTGATTTCCCTGTGACTCAAGACAGTTTGCTGTCAGAAGCTACAGATTGTTAAACCGGTGATACTTACATATTTTTACAGTATTTTTACTTTGTATATGTGTGTATTGTATCGCTTAGTCTTGTTGTTTATTTTTTCCATATTATTAATGTTTGCTATGATTTCTTTTAAGAATTATGCAAATATATGTTATATAATTGTCGACTGGTACTTATTTCGATTTACTGATGTTTCACATCATATCATATGTGATATATGCACCTATTGTATGATCTTGTTAATTTTAGAATTTCTTTTGATTACTATCAGGATTATTAATGCAATAGTTTCATTGGTAGATCTGACATCAGGTTAAATATTTTATTGCTCCTGATCAGGATAGGACTTAGGTTAGAATAATATATTTTCTTTTCTGTTAATTATATTGTAAAAAAATCTATTTGAATCAGATGTTTATACTCATGTCATATTCAGATTATTCCTTTCATTCCTGATTAATGTACAGGTGTATATAATGTATCTTCGTTATTAATCAAGTCTGTTAATAGTTATTTAACTTTCTATCTTTGTAATATAAACTGATTTAACTTAGTTGATTAATACTTTAATTAATAACATTCATTTATTTGTACAGACATTGGTATATATATGATTAATAATCAATAGCGTTAGCTTTACCCTTAAATTTTTCCGTAGTTAGACTTTCAGGCTAACAGAGCCTTTAAACCTGTCGGGAACAACCATCCCAAATAGCTTGGAGCCTACTTTAAGGATCCCGGTCTGGGTTGTCTTTCCCCCGTTGCGTGCATAGTCACATATGCCCGTCAACAAGATGTTACCATTTTTTTCCTTGACAAAAAACAAGGGGTACTTGGTTGTCCTAATATTTGGAATTAAGACATCATCAACCTACCTTATTTTTTAATATTGTCATTTTTTCTAGGACAATATTAATCACAAAACAATGTTTGAAGAATCATTACTCCATCAAGGACTTAGTATTTTAGTGAATGTGAACAGAGCAAGCAGAGGGGTGCACGTGTACATATGTAACTAGAAAGTATATATCAATGGGTATTTATCAATGAGTTGTCCATGGACATCAGGTTTATCCTTAGGTTTTTATTGTTGAAATATTGTAACTTCAAAGAATATTCTATATGTATCTTTTTGTGGTCCTCAATGGTCCTACCAGGAGAACCACTTGTATTACTTTGTACCTCGATGCTTATAATCGGAAGAACTAATAAGAGTCATGAGGTAGTCCCCTATAATTGTAAAGGTGGGTCATTAGCACCCCAGTGTGGTTACTTGAGCCTACATGTGTAACTCAAGCCTACATGATTAACTCGAGCCTACATGTCAGAATGAATAATTAAAGTGAACGGATGAATATAAATAGAGGTGTAGCGCTCCTCATTTGGAGCACACACTCTCACTTGTGTAGCACATTAGTGGAGAGAGAGAAGTAGCTGGAGAAGGAGGAGGATCAGGATTTGATCCCCTTGTTGGTTTTATCTTTTATCTTTTTGGGGCATCTATATTGAGGAAGCTTTTGCTGGGATTTTCCCTTTAGGATTTTCCCAGGATAAATCTATGTTGTTCTTGTGATACTGTTTCTTTCAGTGATCCTGTTTATATGCTTTTGTTATGAAAATGAAATCAAATACTAATGTATTAGCTAAGCATATGAAAATTTAACATGGTATCAGAGCTAACCTAAATAGGATAGCTTTCATAAGGCAAAATAGCCCTCTCTCTCTCCCCGGAAGAAATTAGGGTTTCGAGAAAATTTTTGAGTTTCAGAAAACTGATTGCATGGAAATTTGTGCCCTCCCAGAGCACATCTTTTGAGCTTGGAATCACAGTTTTTGGATGTGTGAGTCTCCGGAAAAGTCAAACCCTAGTTTGACAGCTGAACAAGAAAACTGCAGAAGATGAATCTTACAAGTCTGATTTGGAAGGTGAAGAATTGAAATCTCCAGAATCCAAGCACTCCAGTCAACTCATCTCATTCAAGCGCATCTCCTGGTAAGGCCGGTTTCTCATTTCGCAAAATTTCAATTTTTTGTGATTTTCTAACAAGATGGCCCCAAGCACTAAGCTTGAGGACAAGCTAAAAGGCATAGATAATTTTTGAGCATGGAAATATAGGATTGGTCTCATTCTCCAAGAGAATGATCTTGATAAGTATGTCAAAGAAGAATTTTCAAAACCTGAAGAAGCTGAAGCCAAGGAGAAGCACAGAAAGGATATGATTAGAGCACAAAGGATTATTGCTGACTCCATCAAGGATCACTTGATCCCTCAAGTGTCATCCAAGAAGACTCCAAAATAAATGTATGATGCCCTTTCCAGAATGTATGAGGGAAGAAAAATCAACAGGAAGATGAATCTAAGAGCTCAACTGAAGAGCACCAAGATGAGTCATGGAGAATCCATCCAAGACTACTTCACAAGGGTTTCTCAGATCAAAGAGAAACTAGAAGCTGAGATAAGATTGATAAAGATGAATTGATTATGACTGCTCTCAATGGTCTTACTAGACCCTAGGAATCCTTCATCTAGATGATGTGTGCCAGAAAAGAAAGCATGATGTTTGAAGTGGTATGGGAAGACTACATTCAAGAAGAGACTAGAATGGAAAACAGAGAAGCCTTACTAAAGGAAGATGATCAATCCCTAGCCACTCACACCAAGAGAAGAAGAAGTCAATATAACTTCAAGAGAACAAACTTCAAGGAGTCTCAACCTCCCAGAAGAATCCAAGAAGAAGGGAAAATCCTCCAGAAAAAGACTACTCTGGATTTCAATGTTTTCATTGTGGCAAGATAGGACACATTGTCCGAAATTGTCCTATAAAGAAGCAAGAGTATAAGAAGAGGATCAACAACAAAAAAATATATCATGCTCATCTAGCAGAAGATGAAGATGGAGAAGAAGAAGAAGAAAGACCTCCAAGAAAGAAAGCAAAAGAAGAAGATGCAGAAGAGTATGTACTATTCTCTGCACTCTCTGGGTCTGTAACACTTGGAGAAGACACTTGGCTTATTGATAGTGGTGCTTCAAATCACATGAAGGGACAAAAGAAAACTCTATCCAAACTTGAAGAAATAAGCTCTCCTTAGAAAGTATCCCTAGGAGATGAATATCAATATCTAATCAAAGGAGTTGGTGAAGCAAGCTACAAACTTGATTCAGGTAATCCTCTAAAGATGAAAGATGTATTATATGTACCTAGTTTAAAGAAGAACTTACTTTCTATCTCAGCTTTAGATAAGAAAGGATTCAGAGTTGATTTCATAGATGGCCAAGTACTCATGTGGCCCAAAGGAAAGAATATTGAAGATGCAATCATCATTGGTGAAGAAGAAGGAGGCTTATATAAAATCAAGGGGCACTCAGAAACAACCTTTGTTCATGAGTCCACTAACCCTAGTGAAATATGGCATAGAAGGCTTGCCCACATTAACTACAAGGCTCTACCTCATGTGAACAAAGTAGTGACAGGATTACCATACATGAAGATCAAGCATGAAGGCATTTGCAAAGGATGTGCGAAGGGAAAGAATATCAAGAATCCATTTCCAAAGAGTGAAACTAAAACAAAAGGTACGTTGGAATTGATTCATTCAGATGTATGTGGTCCAATGTCTTCTACATCCTTAAGTGGCTTTGAATATTTTATCACAGTCATTGATGACTTTTCAAGAAAGACTTGGATATACTCCTTGAAAGCAAAGAATGAAGTGTTTGAGAAATTCAAGGAGTTAAAAGCCTTGATAGAGAATCTTTCAGACAAGAAAATAAAGACACTGCGATCAGACAATGGAGGAGAATATACCTCAAAAGAGTTTGAGGCCTTTTGCAAAGATGCCAAAATCAAGAGGGAAATAACTACTCCCTACAATCCTCAATAGAATGGGGTTGCGGAAAGAAAGAACAGAACCATCATGGAGGCAGTGAAGACAATGATATATGATCAAGATCTTCCAATGCATCTATGGGTAGAAGCAGCAAGAACTGTTGTGTATGTGCATAATAGAATATCTCACAGTGCTCTTGGGTTCAATACTCTAGAAGAGATGTTCATAGGAAAGAAGCCTGAGGTAAGTCACCTCAAGATATCTGGTTTTCCAGTATATATTCATATACCAAAAGAGAAAAGAACCAAGTTGGACCCTTCCAGAAAGAAGGGGATATTTGTTGGATTGTGAAGTATCCAAAGCATTCAAAATCTATATTCATGGATTCCATCACATGGAAATTAGTTGAGATGTGACATTTGATGAAGAGACAGCCCTCAAGAGATCTAGGAAGTGCCAACATGAAGAAGTGTATGAAGAAGAGACATCCCCCAGAAATAAAGAAACTACATGTCTCCCTAAAGATGAAGGTCCTAAAGAACATGACTTAGTAGAACCACAAGAACCTCCCATGATGGAGATGTCAAGAAAGAGAAAGCCTGCTTGGACAAGAGAAATTATATGAGAAGCAGAAAGATATGGAGCTCCTGAAGGCTCCACAAGGGAAAGAAAGAAGCCTAAGACTTTTTCCAATTATGTAGCCTTGATGTGTGATCTTGTAGATCAAGAACCTACAAGCCATGAAGAAACTGTACAAAAGAAAGAATGGGTAGAAGCAATGACTGAAGAATACCAGTCAATAATAAAGAATGATGTATGGGATATAGTTCCCAAACCAGAAGGAAAGAGTATAGTATCCTCCAAATGGATATTCAAAATAAAGCATGCAGCTAACGGAAGTATCAAGAAGTATAAATCAAGATTTGTGGCTAGAGGATTCTCTCAGAAAGAGGGAATTGATTATGAAGAAACATTTGCCCTAGTAGCATGGTATACTTCAATTAGAGCTATCATGGCACTTGCATCTATGATGAAGTGGGACTTACACCAGATGGATGTGAAAATAGATTTTCTGACTGGTGTGATTGAAGAATAAGTATACATAAAACAGCCTCAAGGATTTGAAGTTGAAGATAGACATACTCACGTATGCAAGTTGAAGAAGGCCTTGTATGGCCTGAAACAAGCTCCTTGAGCTTGGTATGAAAGGATAGACAGTTTCCTGTCAAGCATGGACTTCACCAAGAGTAAATTTGATCCTAACATTTATCTTAAGGTTGTAGAAGATGAACCTGTCATCTTGTTGTTGTAAATGAGAAACAGATCATGGAAAGCAAGAAGAAACTAGCAGAAGAATTTGAAATGAAATACCTTGGGTTAATGCATTATTTCCTAGTTCTGGAAGTATGGAAAAGTTTAGAAGGAATATTTCTCAACCAGGGAAAGTATACGGTATAAATATTGAAGAGATTCAATATGTTGGAATGCAAAGCCATGGCCACACCCATGGACTCCAAACTGAAGTTGTTAGCTGATGACGCATTAGAATTAGTGGATGTGACTCACTACAGATAGATCATTGGGTCATTGATGTACTTAACAAATACCAGACCAGACATTTGTTTTGTTGTGAACACCTTGAGTCAATATCTTGTTCAACCAAGACGGGTTCACTTAGTAGCTACAAAACATGTGATGAGATATCTGAAAGGGACTATAGACTTTGGTCTATACTATGATGGTAGCCATGAGTATAGATTGTATGGCTACATAGATGCAGATTGGGATGGAAGTATCTCAGACAGAAAAAGAACTTCGGGTGGATGTTATAGTCTAAGATCTGCTATGATTTCATGGTTTAGCAGAAAGCAGTCTAGTGTTTCTCTAAGCACAACTCAAGCAAAATATATAGCAGCTTGCTCTGCTAGTTGTGAATCCATATGGCTTTGAAAGCTAATGTTAGGATTATTCAACCTACAGTTGGACACTACCGTGATTCTATGTGATAATCAAAGTTGTATAAAGATGACAGAGAACCCAATATTCCACGATAGATTGAAGCACATAGAAATCAGGTATTTCTACATTCGAGATATGATGTAGAAGGGAGCCATAAAGCTCTAGTATGTGAGTACTGATGAACAAGTTGCTGATGTGCTGACGAAGCCTCTGTCTTGAGTAAAGTTTGAACACTTTTGGGACAAGCTTGGTGTTGTTCGGAAAGACCTTCCTCGAAAGGGGGAGTAGTGATGTTGCAGTGGGATTGTATCATCCCTGGGAACTTGCCCTAAAGTGATCCGGTGATTTCGGTCCTTGAGAATGAAGAGGGATTGTATCATCCTGGGACATCTGTCCAGAATATATCCGGTGAATTTTGTCCTCAAGAATGAAGAGGGATTCTATCATCCTAGGACATTTGTCCAGAATAGATCTGGTGACTTCGGTCCTCGAGAATGTAGTGGGATTGCATCATCCTTGAACTTTGGTTTAGAAAGGTATCTGGAGGCTTCGGTCCCCGAGAATGTGGCAGGATTGCATCATCCTTGAACTTCGGTTCAGAAAGGTATCCAGAGGCTTCGGTCCCTGAGAATGTGGCAGGATTGCATCATCCTTGAACTTCGGTTCAGAAAGGTATCCGGAGGCTTCGGTACCCGAGAATGTGGCAGGATTGCATCATCCTTGAACTTCGGTTCAGAAAGGTATCCGGAGGCTTTAGTCCCCAAGAATGTGGTAGGATTGCATCAGCATTGGACCTAGTCCTAAAGTGATAGGGACTGATTATCCCATAATCAATCCGGTGACTTTGATTGTCGAGAATGTGGTAGAATTGCATCATCCTTGGACCTAGTCCTAAAGTGATAGGGACTGATTATCCCATAATCAATCCGGTGACTTCGATTGTCGAGAATGTGGTAGGATTGTATCATCCCTAGACTTAGGTCCAAAAGTGATCCAAAGACTCTTTGTCTTTGTTCTATGGATTGTAGGTTGTTGCTGATGATGATGATGTTGTTGTTCGAAAGATCTGAGTATGATGATGATGTTGTTGTTCGAAAGTTCAAAGTATGATGATGATGTTACTGATGTTGCTGATAGAAAGATCAGAATATAATGATGATGATGTTGCTGATCGAAAGGTCAAAGAGTTAAAGATGTCGTTGCTGATCGAAAGGTCATAGTGTTGAAGATGTTGCTGCTGATAAAAAGGCCGAAGTGCTGAAGATGTTGCTACTGATCGAAAGGTCAAAGTGCTGAAGTAGTTGCTGCTGATCGAAAGGTCAAAGTGCTGAAGATGTTGCTCCTGATCGAAAGGTCAAAGTTGTTGTTGATCGAAGTGTTCAAAGTTTTTTATCAAAGTGGTCAAAGTGTTGATGTTGCTGAAGACTGAAGATTGAAGATGAAGACTACATGATGTTGAAAAGCTTCCAATGATTTATAGATGTGTTACCCTGATGATGTTTATGATGTCCTCTCTCTCTCTCTCTCCTATTATTGTTGTTGTTGATGTTGTTGTAGAATACTCTTCTTGTTAAGGGGGAGTGTTGAAATATTGTAACTTCAAAGAATATTCTATATGTATCTTTTTGTGGTCCCCGATGGTCCTACCGGGAGAACCACTTGTATTACTTTGTACCCAAATGCTTCTAATCGGAAGAACTAATAAGAGTAATGAGGTAGTCCCCTCTAATTGTAAAGGTGGGTCATTAGCACCCCAGTGTGGTTACTTGAGCCTACATGTGTAACTCGAGCCTACATGATTAACTCGAGCCTACATGTCGGAATGAATAATTAAAGTGAACGGATGAATATAAATAGAGGTTTAGCGCTCCTCATTTGGAGCACACACTCTCACTTGTGTAGTGCATTAGTGGAGAGAGAGAAGTAGCTAGAGAAGGAGGAGGATCAGGCTTTGATCTCCTTGTTGGTTTTATCTTTTATATTTTTGGGGCATCTATATTGAGGAAGCTTTTGCTGGGTTTTTCCCTTTAGGGTTTTCCCAGGATAAATATGTGTTGTTCTTGTGATACTGTTTCTTTCAGTGATCCTATTTATATGCTTTTGTTATGAAAATGAAATGAAATACTGATGTATTAGCTAAGCATATGAAAAGTTAACATTTATCACTCTCACTTGCTTTAAATACTTGAGGACAGTTTCTAAACAATTTTTGGCACATGAGCACATGACCATGTGGTGCAATAGGAAAGCAAAGTGACTTTTTCTCTTCCCATCTAGGTTCAAATCTCAGAGGTTTGTTGATATTCCTACAGGAAAGTAGGGGGTGATTTTTAATCCTATTCACAAATGATCCCCTTAGGACTGGAAAGATACCAAGAATATCACATTCTCTTAGTGCTTGATGGTGGGGAAAAGTGTTTCCCAACCCCAGGCACTAAGTTACCCAAATCTAGAGCCAGATTCATTTGGACGTCCAAATACATAGGATGAAAAACTAGACTTGTTTCTCTTGGACCATGCCAAGTATTCACTCTATGGCTCAATTATAATAATTTTTTTTCCATGTCTGCAACCATTCATCAATTCAATTACCAATAAAAGAAACCATTAATAAAAGAGACACAATTTGTAATTAAGAAAAAACTATAAGAATGAAACAAACCTCAAGGTGAACTTAATGACAACAACAACCAAAAAACCATGTAAAAAAGAGAAATACATTATGTAATCAAGAAAAAAAATAGAATGAAACACACTTGAAGGTATAAACATTGCTACCATTTTGGAGGCAAGGAGACTCAATGTGAAGCTTAGTACCAATACTTGACAATTTCAATTTTTGTCCATCGACACCAATCTCATCACCATGTTTAGAATTGCGTGAATTCCAACTCAATTTTCTCTTCTTAGATACATCTTCAAACATCTTCTTAGATCCTACAAGCCTCTAGTACTGAACCTTGAAAAAAATTAGGGTTTCAAGGGGTCGACTACGGTTTAAAGGAAAATGACCACAGGTTGGGGAGAGAATTCTGAAAGACTCATCAAATATTAAACAATCTCTCTTAAAGTTGGAAGACAATATTAACAGCCTTGGAAGTTTCTCTACATAATAAATTGTTTATATGGTTACTTCATAATGTTCCATAGCTCCCAAATGGTGGAAACAAACTGAGAAGTCGTTGGAATACAAACATATTGTATTTGAATTGGTTAGGGTCTTAATTGAAAGCATTGAGAATGTAGTAGGGCTTTCACCCTAGCTACAGGAAGGAATAGCTCCCTTTCATCTATAGGACGAAAGGGTAGGGTTCCTGTTGGTTGAGGAGAGAACTTGCAAACAATATTGAAACTAAACTATGAAACCCTGCATGAAATGGTTAGCAAACAAGAACATGGCTGGAAGAAGTCACTGGAAAACCTGCAAAAAAGCATTAGACAACAAGCCTGCAAGCAAAATAGGTTAGAAAACTACAATAAAGATGAAAGAAAACACAAATATACCTTCTATTTGGGTGGAAATGGGCCACCATGCCCTAGCTGGGGGAAGCACCTCTCTCTTTGGGATGGAATCTTAGCTTGTGGAGCAATGGAGGAGAGGGAGGGTGAATGGATTGAGAGGAAAAGGGTTTCAAGGCACTTACATGGGAAGCATAACGATAGGGAGAGAAGGAGTGTTTTGAGAGTGACCCTCACCCCCTTATTTATAGCTTTTTCCTAAATATTTAGGGTTTTAATCCCCTGGTTAGGGCTTCAGCCCCTTTCTCTCCTTTAGGGGTTTTAAGCTCCTTTAAGGGGTTTTAGCCCCTATGAGAGCTATTTTGGCTCTTTTTAGGGGTTTTAAGCCCCTTTTTCGCATTTTTGAGCCTTTTTGAGGGTGTGGGGGTCAAATGAGGGTCATGCATGGATTTATTTAGGTGGTGTAGGTCATGTAGAGCTCATTGAGGGATTTTTTGGGTTAATAGATTGACCCATGATGTGTGAGGGCAGGAACTCATCGTATGGCCGACAGACATCATAGGATTTACTAGGGAGAGATAGTGCTTCTTGGGCTGGGGCATGGTGGCTTTTTGTTTTTGTATTAATATGGTTCCCATCAATGGGTGAGATACAAATAATGTGTGACATGTATATGGACGAGGTGGGTATCCCCATGCTCATAATGATGTCAAAAGAATAATGTGATCTAAGCTCTATAATACATGAGCCGATAATGTACAACTGCTGATACATAGTTGTTGCCTCAATGAGAGGCTGAATACAATACTGATCTAAAGAACTGTTACATTGGACCCATGGAATTCTCATGGAATGCTATATCTTCACGACTGATGGCCTGCTGGATATGGAATGGCACATAGCTATAGGTACTTACTGACAGAGATTCAGAGTCTCTGTGGTACAAATATGCTGCATCAATCATCAATCTATATAGAAGCGCTACTGGGGCTTCTAAACATTGTCTCCAACGCAACCCATAAATCACAAGGGACATGAACCGGTTGGGGTCCCTTACATAGACTCATCAATGTGCTAGAGTCAGGTGACATCCGGGGTCTTCGACCAAATACTACATGGACCAATACCCTATATGAATCTCAACGGTGCGATGATGTAGCTAGAGTCGAGCACATGAGAAACAACCATCCCGAGAGGCACTAAGGACTCTTCTCAAGTGGTCAAAGGAACTCATCAATGAGGTTAATGAAACCAGGATACAGGGACCTCTGGGTCTATCTTCTAGAATACATGTGTTGTCGTCGATTGAGGGAGACCTAAAACTAGTTAAGGCAGTGTTTTTTCCTTGACCAGAAGCGCAAGGGAGATAACCGAAATATGTGAGGCAATTTGAGGACTTACCCACTGAATGGGGGGGGAAGGGGAGGAGTTGAACAGGGGCAGGGAATCACGGGGAACTCAAAATTCCTTTGTTAAGAGTATGACAGCAGGGCGGACCAGGAAGCAAATGAAATTGACTCATGGGAAAGAGATCATAGCTGTACTACCAGGAATGTCACTGCAGATGGGAAATACTTGGGGGAGGTAGATACTTCTGGTGTTGATGGGATCCAAGGAAGACACATTGCAGAGTACCTTGATCAAAGGCGACCCAAAGTGGGAATGATGCCAAACTATTACATGTGGGGTGGTGTCTAAGGACACCATTGTGGTACAATCTCGTGGATTTTTAGCAAGCCCAAGAAAGTAAATGCTCGATGGTGCTTTCAATTTTAGAGAGTCTAAAAGCATGAAGAAGACTCCACTGGGGGATCTTTTTCGTTGATAGTCTCCTGTGCCTAAAAAAGGTTAAAAGTGTACATAGGAGAGGTCGCCCATCCTTTAGGGGATGAGAGACTTCTTTACTGTTGGTAGTCCAATCAGGTTGGAAAAGGTTAAACCTGTACTGACTGGACGGTCATTCAGATATTTTTATGAGCATGAACGAGACCAAGTTTGCTTGGCGATATTTTCTTGATGAGAAGGCTAGAAAAGAGCTTAATGACAACCCATGGTGATCTTTTTTGTAAAGTTCAGCCCCTCTGCCCGAGAAAGCATAAAAGGATGCAGAGGGGAACGGTCTTGGCTTGAATGTGCAAGGTGGTCCTTTTCATTTGATGGTATACATAGTCCACAAAATGAGATAAATGAGATGATGCAGATGCCCTTTCCTATACTTTAACGAGCGAGAAAGGAAGCAGTTGCGCTCAGAAATATTTTCATTCTTTTAAGAGTCAGAAAAGAGCTTAAAAGAAACTCCAATATGGTCAACCGATCAAGGAGGCACTGATGGTTCCCCTATGTTGGGACAATGGAAAGTGGTCCAAAGGTCATCCATGTAGTATGGATGGAGCAGGTGGCTCTTGAACATACACAGATAGATCGCAGTAGAGGCATGTGAATTAGTGCGGCAGAGACACGCAAACTGAGGTGGATCTCGGACAGAGGTCAGGAGAGCTGTGTGTGAGTTGTGGTGGATGGACTTGACTACATGTGATGTGAGTGCAAGTTTGGAGGTAGTTATGAGCTAAATGCATGCAAAATAAATGATCCTCCCTTTGGGTGATGGTCTGAAAACCCGCATAAGGTGTGGTGGATGGATTAGATAGTTATATGCTAAAATAGTAAAATGGTGTGCCTTCTAGTAGATGGTCCGGAGTCCTGCATAAGTTGCGGTAGGCTGATGTGATGCAAGTACAGGTCCGGAGATACTTATATCACAATGTGGTACGTGAATCACAGTAAATCTTAGGAAGTGGCCCCAAAAATTACTTATTAAACATGAGACTATGGTCTCACTAAAAGATAGAGGATGAAATTCTAAACCTGGAGGTGTGAGGGTTGTCTCAAATAGACTCCGGGTGACTCGGAATATCAACTCATGGTGCTTCCCCTAATGTCATGATGCATAGGGGAAAACTAAACCAAATGGGGTCCTTTGGGTACGGAGCTAGCTCAATGTACAATGTGCAATTCTCATGGTGGTATGAAAATTGATTGGACCTCCAAGATAGGTCTAGGGACTTAGAGGTATGCTAGCATGGTGGTAGCTAGTTCATATGTACGACATACTATGTGCATGTGCAGATGTTGTATTGTACCCTCCAGTGGGCTATCCTTATGAGTAGAACTATTACTAGAGGGGAGCTATGACTTGTGGTAAAAATGTTGCAAAACAAAAAAGGAAAAACTACACTATAAGGGACTCATAGTGGTTATATCATGCATAGACTCTCTTGAGGTGGAGCTCGTTGCACGGATTCTTCAAGAGTCGACCATCTAATTCAGTGAAGAGGTATGCCCCCTTGCCAAGATGAAGGTCATTAGCAAGGCAAGGTGACAAAATCTGGTATTTTATGGGAAGAACTAATTCCACACTATTGTTTAAAGGGAATGGGGTAAAATCGGAGGAGGTCTTATAGATCTCTCCGTCATCGCGTAAGTGGTGCCAGGATAGATTGGGTGGATCTTCCACAGCTGACAAGATGGAAGGGAAACTGGCGCTAGAGATCATGTAAATGGTATCGGTTGTGGCTTTGGCGGCCTTTCCCCCAGTCTCTATTGGAAGAAGAGGGGTAGGCCTGGAGACGGGAGGAGTATTTGATGGACCCAGAGGTAGGTTCAACATCATCTCAATTGGATGGACATGAGTCAACACATCTTGGGGCCTTAGAGGTAGGGTAGGTGGTTCAAGGTACCACACAGGAAATCCTAGTGTGAAATCCTATAGATTGCGGGTTTCCAAGAAAGACTTACTCACGATCCCGGATGGTAGGAAAAGGAAAAGGATCATGTTGATCGGGAATGAACCCCACTGTTTCCCTGGTAACTGAGGTTAAGGTTGCGATTGAGGTTGAGGTTGAGACTGAGGTTGCGGATGTGGCTGGGGTTGCGGCTGCGAATGGAGTTACGGCTGCAGATGGAGCTATGACTACAATTGGTGCTGTGGTTGCGTTTGGTGTTAGGGTTGCAGTTGGGGTTTGGGTGTAATGGTGCTAGATGATAGCATGCACAAATTTGCAGTATCACTTGGTGTCAGTGGAGGTGACACAAAGGGGAAGGGAGCCGTCATAGAGGTGTCGGTGAACAACACAGGGCCTATGTTCAATAATGGTGGGACGGTTGTGCTGTCGATAGTAGTGTCAATGGTAGGGATAACATTGGTTGGTGTCATTGGCCCCTGCGGATCATGGTAAGTCAGTTGATCCACCATCACAATATTCCCGTTATGAGAGAACATCATAAGGCAAGACACAGTGGATGCCCCAGCTCTCATGGCATACATGTAGCTTAGTCCCAAGAGCAGGTTATAGTCCAACTAAGCATTGACCACCTCTATGTCGATTAGGACTGTCTTCCCTACTAAAGTGATGGGGATGTGCGGAAGGACACCTTGGGCCCTAGTGGGGTGAACATCGTAAGCATGGAGAGTAGTAGAGGATGGTTGTAGAATTGGGGATCCAAGCTTCTGCCAGACTAAGGTTGACATAACACACATGGATGCCCCCTCGTCCACGATACACCAATGCATGACCAAATTCCGAATCGAAACTAGGATTTGGATGGAAATGATTGATGGCATCCGTAGTTCTCCATTCTCTGTGTCGAATGTGATCAACTTGGAGTCGGAGGGGTCTACAGCACCAAGGGCAGCTAGTAAGGATTTCTTTTGTGTTGGGAAAGTTTTAAGTAATTCAAGAGCAGACATAGCCATAGGTGTTTGGGCTAAGTCATCCATGATGTTGTAGCTTATAGAAACTCTAGCCGTAATGTTGTTGGAAACTCGTTGTATGGGGGGGCGCAGAGGAAAAGGGGGTAGATGAAGAGGTGTGTTAGTTGTTTTGGACATGGATTCCACTGATGGGTCAGCGGGTTTGGTGTTAGTTCCATACTGATTTCATCTGGTTTATAAATTGACCTCTTTAGTTATCATGGCTAGCAGGTGATGAATGCCTGTTTCTGCTATCGAATGTGCCCCCAAGGCATTGGGATTGGGTTGGGGAGTGGGTCTAGTTGCTACCAGTCCTTGGAATAGCAATGGGTTTTGGATCACCATGGGTGAAATCCCTGGTGGTGTCGGGTTGGGTTGAGTTTCAGCTGTCGTATTAGTAGCATGCTGAACCTCATTGTGAATGTCCTTCTTGGCACGACCCATGAAGGGGCATTCGTGTGTATAGTGCCCATAGACCTCACACAGCTTGCATGGATGATTTGTGCACAATAGAGTGTTGCATCTTGGTGCGTTTGGTTGCTGAGGATTTTGGGCTGGTCAGTTTTCCACGGCATTGTTGGGAGGATCTGGTTGTTGACTGCCTCCTTCCGGTTGATTGTTGCCTTGGTTCCCGGCTCGGTTATTTATGGCTTACCCTTGTTGGTTATTGGCGGCTGGATGGTTGGGACGGTTTTGTTGTGCAAACACTTGTCCCAAAGGAGTAGGCGGAGTTGGGGCAGGGGTTTGGGTGGCTTGCACGGGTGGTGCATAGTAGACTTGGGGGGTTGGGGGTGTTACAAACATGGGAATCTATCCCATATATTGTTGTGACGGCCAAGTAGGTGCATGGGTCTGTTGCTGTGGTGCAGGTTGTGCATAAGAAGTTGTAGCTCCGGACTGGGACATTATTCTTTCATAGTCTGGAGTTTGGTTTGGATAGGAAACACTGGGTGTGTTGCTTGGTTGTGGTGGAATCACAGAGGGTGTCGGATGGTGTTGAGGTTGGTTGGAGATAGAACCTATGTTTCCATCTACGGCATAGGATGCCCCTGGCGCATCTCGGTAGGAAGTGCCTGCACGGGGAGCATCTAGAATGACAGTGTAAAGGTATCTAGACTGTGCGTAAATGAGGTCAAACTGTTGGGCCTTCAAGATGGCCTCTTCCTCTATTTGGGGACATTCGGAGACGGCATCCTTGGCTATAGGTGGCAGCAAGGTTTTCAAGAAATAGTCCAGGAAGATCATGTCATCAAGCTTGATCTTCCACATGCTGCAACGTCACCTCCACTCGTGGATGTGGTCAGTGATGTGGGTCGCAGTGTTTTGGCGGCAAGATAGTAAGATTTCCACTCCTTCATCATATCTAATGGGGAGCTAGAAATATTGCAGGAACATAAAGGACAAGGAGTTGAAGTCTGGGTACTTGGATTATGGTAGCTCAATGTACCACTTGGCTACAACATCTATGAGGGTGTGTTGGAACATTCTAAGTCTGATCGAATCATCTACGATGCTATTTGATGAGCCCCATAGGTGAAACACCATGATATGGTTTTGGGGGCACTCCCCTGCCTTCCCTTCAAACTTGGGAATGTCTGAGGGGAGTTTGGTTGGCATGGGAGGCCAAAATATTTGATGGCAGATAGGGTCATTTGTTAACCGATCTAAGTCAGGTAGGTTGAGGCGTGCCATGAAAGGAAGGTTTAACCCAAGGTTGATGTGTGATGGAGTAGTGATGGGGGTGGGGTTTGCAGGAACATGATGTACCTGCATGACTGGGGGTACTTGTGGCACAGTTATGGACAGGACACTGCCCCCATGTATGGTAAGAGGCATAGTGTGAGTGGAAGGGCCATTCCCCCATGTATTACAGGAGGGACAGTGTAGGTGGAAGGGCCACTGCCCCTAGGCATGCCAAGTGGGACAGTGTGAGTGGAAGGGACACTACCCCCAGGCATGACAGGTGGGGCAGTTTGACTAGTCAATACGGGTGGTGATAGCTGACTTATGACAGTTTGCATGAAAGTTCTAAGGCCACTAGCAAGGGTTTTGGTGGTGGTGTGGGGTATGGACATGGGTCCACTACCAATCACCAAGTCAGAAAATGGATCTAGGTTTGCACCAGCCATGGGGCTAGATGGTGCAGTATGTAGATTTGGCTCAGATTGGTATGATTATGAGTCTGAATCAAAGGCTGTGTGGCCTTTTGATGGTGTAGAGGGTCGTTGAGAATGGTCTTGAAGGTGTTGGTTCAAGGACCCAAACTGTGGTGGATTTCCTCTTAGGCATGAGGAAGAGTGTGGGGAATCAATTGTGTCTGGTTGGTATGTCAGGTAGTGAAATATGGTAGTGACGTTTTAGACCTCGATTTTAGTTGCTTCCTATTGGCTTTCGGGTGGTCACTAGGCCACCAAGACTGCCAGGAGACAATGCCTAAATTTTTCCTCACAGGAGTGCTAGTCAATCGGTAGGGGTCATTGTCCATTTCGCTTGGCAATTCCTCTCAATAGACAACTAATTTGGGGTTCCCGTGGTACTCCTCACAATGAGTTTCTGGGCTGAACCCAAGTACTTCCCATGGTTAAGGCAGTCATGGAATTTTGTCCTCAAAGACTGCAAGTGTTTGAATTAGTGTAAATTATAAATTTTAATGGGTAGCTCAGCGTCATGAACTGAGTTTGGTTGTTTTATTTGGTATGATTTGTGTGCATGTCCATTGTATTTATGTTATACTTGGTGGCTTCTGATATGGTTTATGAATATTCCGCAGAGACTGTTTGGTTTATTGCAGCACTTATAACATGGATAAGTTGTTATGCAAGCAGTAAATTATGAACGGAAATTTAAACACATGCCATACCTGAATTTGAACTATGGTAGCCTAACTAGGTGACTTCCTTACACCTGTATTTCTCTTCAACCACGAAAGAGTGTTGGGCTCTCAACACAATGGGACTAATCCCATCTATAGATCCTCAGGTCACTCTCTGAGTGCAAGGTTAGTCAATAGGGAGGACACGAATGCCATGAAACCCCCAACGGTCTCCGCCCCCTCTGCCTTCCAAGTCACCCATTTTTAGTGGTCTTGAAAAATTACAGATGAAGTGCCTATTACTACATGAGCTTCGCCCTTCATCTTATCCCAGAATAACCCGAAGGTTGATGACTGGGTAGAGGAGGAAGGGCTAGGAAAGGTGTTAATTTCCAATTAATAACTAAAATTTAACATACAATAATTTTATGCAAGCCTTAAGTAGATTCATTAAATCAATTAACCAGTTAAATTTAACAGTGATTTACACAAATTGAAATGAAATAAACATAGATGGCTAGACAAAGGCGGTTGAGTTGAACTAACAGTCCAGATAACTTAAAAAACTGAATCTGGGAGATAGGTCGCTTGTTTTAGGGCCAATGTGGCGAGGGGGTCACCAAATTTTCCAAAAAACAGGCGAGGGGTTCGCTCAAAAATAGAAAAAAGGAGCGATCTGGCTCCTGAGATGGAAGTCGCACCTTTCGGGAAACATTGAGCGACCGGGTCACCTATTTCATCTCGATAAGTGCGACCTAGCCCAAAAACAAGAAATGTTTTTAACCTGAGCAGGAGATGACCGACAGTAACTTATAATTTGGCCGAATGAGCTCGGTTTGGCCTTAAGGAGGCTCGGCCATGTTACCACCTAAGCTTTACTTAGTGGTTTTTTATCAAGTGAGCCTAGTGAACCGGACAAGGATAACTTGTTCAGACTTCAGAAGACCTTTGGAAGTACTTCTCGGAAGTGCTTGTTGTACTATATCACATGTTCATACCCCATGGGGGAATTGTAATAAATGTTCTAGCATGATAGTGTCTGTAAAATACTCGGTATATTATACTTTATTTGTCAATCTGATTAGCCCAGGGTGTTTTTCCCTTGGTTATTATTGGTTGTTGAATAAACGACTGATAATTTCTGAGTTTTTCACTCCATACCTCCAAAGTTGGGGTGGTCGGCTTGGCATTTAGTCCTATTGAGGTTATTAGAGTCTATGTGTCAATGTATAAACATGCTAGGCATCATGGTCGAGTCATATGAACATGTCTAAGTCCCCCTAGGTTTTTTCAACTTTTTTATTTTTTTAATTTTTTCAATGTTTTTTATTAAAATTTAATTTTTCCAAAACTTAGGCTATTTTTTAATAGTTTAATTGGAAAATTTGATTTTGTAATAAAAGTGGGCCAAATAATCAGTTTCAGTCATGTAGGTGCTCATTTTCAAGCTGAGAGCACCATGTAAACCCATAGACCCACTATTTCCCAGTTTTGAGTGATTTTCCATCACTCGGGTTAGAAAGCCCCAAAAATCAATTATTGATTATTTTAATTAATAAATTGATGAATAATGGAGCAAATCCAGAATCATAGATCAGTGGATTCTCAGCCGATTTGATTGAAATCAGTCAGATCTGAACCAGATTGACTAGATCTGACAAATCCTTAACTGAAGGAGGTGATCAAATCAGATCCAGAGTTGATATTCAGCATCATTTATGGGGAATTTCACCCTCCCTCTCTCCTCCACATGTTTTGGCTCATCTGGATGAGTTTTGGTGGATGCTTTAGTCAACAGGTTGAGGTGTCAATCAGATCAGCTCTCTGATTGACAATTGCACTCAGTGAGACTCAAATCTGGCTCATTTAGACACATATCAGGCATTGATGGACTCTCCTTCAGCTACAGTGGTCTATCTCCTTGGGATTTGTACCCCCTAGTCTGAATCTCCTTTTTTTGTATAAATAAAGCTCAGGCTGCCTCTTCCAAGCTAGTTAGAGTTGGATTGAAGGGCTTGCTATTGTAATACTGTTGTAATATTTTGATTGTTGAAATAAATAAGCTTTGGAGGCCAAATGGTGTAATGCTCTCATATGTGTGGATTAAGCATTGTCTTACGACTATTGATGTTTCCAGCTTTTCTCTCAAATTCTGCATCTGAACCCTATCTGGCTTGAACGATTCAGCTAAATCAATAGTAGTATAGTTGGGAAAGTAAGGTTACTTGTTTTTCTTATATCTCATAGTATATATGATTAGAACATATAGATTATACATGTTTAATAAGTTTATTTGCATGTAATTCTTGTCTCTTTTTCATATATATATCCATATCTCATGAGGTTTCATGCAGGATTTTGTGTTTAGCTTTCAGGTAGCAAGGATTGGATGAGCTGTGGATCTAGTTTGAATCCACTGTACATCCAAAATCTTTGTGAATACATTTCCCCTCTATATTCCACTAACAACTTTCCATTGTAGATCTGCTTCAGCAACAAGCACTTATCTTCTCCTTTTCCTCCTTCAAAAGCAATTCTTTTAACCTGGTTACTTTGTTCATAGATTTGATATTGTTTAGATATATTACCTTAAAGTAAATTTAACATAGATATATCTCCTCAAATCCCATAATATAGATCCTGTTCTTAAAAGGTTTCATAAGCATTCTAGATCTAGCTTTAGGGAAATCGTCCTTTTTGCATGGAATTTTAAAGAGAATTTGTAGCTTGCATGCATTAGATTTCTATTTTATGTTATAAAATATAAATATAGAAATAAATGCACATCATATTGTCTTCCTAAAATGCTATCCAATATCTCAAAGAAATCTTGCTTTCCTTGGTTCCCTTTTTATCTTTTTTAACTAGTTTTAACTTTGCTTTTTTTGGTTAAAAGTAAGTTGACCCAAAGGTACTTTCAGAGTGCTTTTGGGAATATTTCAGTCTAATAAGATTGCTTTTTTTTAGCAGGTATAACAGAAAATAGGAGGAGCTTCTGTTCGAAAGTGACTTTTGGGCCTTCTGAATCCCCCCAGGGGTCTCCCTTTTTGACTGAAATCTTTAATTTTTGCACTTTGTAAGCTCTTGGTTTCATTCTGTATAAGAATCACAAGGAATCATATCAGTTTTATGATATTGTAACCGCTGGTAATAAAAATAATTATGAATAGGCTCTTTCGAGCTCATCCCCCATCCCCCCTTGGGGGATTTGTGTCTGTGTCATTTTTTGCTTTTCGTTCATATTTTTTCAATCTAGCATAGTATTAATATGCATGGTAGTATACTTCAATTTAAAATCATTTCCATATTCCATTTCTATTGTTTTCAAAGTAACTTTAATACTTACCCCACGAGCCTCCTTTTGAGCCGAAAGGTGAAGAAAGGTTCGTGGTAGTCTAATTAAAAAATTATGGTTTGCTTATCTTTTTATGTTTCATTTGCTATCATCATTTGTTTCAGTAACCATAATAAAATCAACCCCTCCTTGATTCCCCAACTGAGGTCCACTTAGACCGAAAGAGGTTCCTGGAGGGTTTTCTTTTTAACGAGAACATCCATCTCAAAATTTACTAAAATTGACAAGACTTTGGTGTGTATGCTCTGCACTTGGCTACGGTTCATCCGATCAGTCAAGCTATATCAAAAGCACTTGATTGACTAGTATAATTAGGATTCACTCTCCCAAATTGACAAACCATCAGGTGAAAATCCAACACCTAGATCAAACCATTACTGTGGCAAAATACCCAAAGGAAGCGGGAACTTCTGAAAAGTGACCTTGGGGCACCGATCTCTGTCACACCCTAATGGGTGCATTGTAAACAATAACCTCAGAGACTCCATTCAGCCCACATATTCCTTGCGGGTAGCCATGAAGGTTTAGTTTTGGACATACTCCAAGTACTCTCAGGTATATCTGGAGTCCACCCCTTCGCCTAATTTTAATCAACTCATATTTCACATTAACTTAAAACGTAGCAAGAGGCAATTGCAAAACATTCACTCCAAGCACATGCAAGTACATTGATTTTATTTTGACTCCATTTTAAGGCACTGGTTATTTTCTTTCTTTCTTTCTATATATATATATATATATATATTGTGTCTCAGCATTGTTCTTTCATGCGCTCTTTTTGTATCTCATCATCTATGGTTGTTTATGGTTAAATTTCAAACTCCTAAGCAACTCATTCAGTTTAACATCACCATACTAAATAATTTTTCCTTGGTAACTTAATAGGGTCTACCCCCCTTGTCTTCGTTAGGAATTGAGCCTAAACGGAGGAGTCAAGAACAAGGTGACAGCCTTGACTCGAGACTTACCCCCAAGGACACACCGAGTAGCTTGAAGATTTATACCACATGACCCAGGTGTGTGAAAGGCGGCAACAGGCTATAAACTAAAATGCAGAAAAAGACAGATCTAAACTAGATTTGACAGAAAATTAAACTAGGGCAAATAAAAACTGAAACTTTGAAAAGTAAATCCATGGATCCTATGGGATTGACCTGGTATGGTTCTAGTTCTGTAGTAGGGATTTCACCATAGCTACAGGTAGGAACAACTCCCTTCCATCTATAGGACAGAAGGTAGCGTTCCTGTTGGTTGAGGAGAGAACCTGCAAACAATATTGAAACTAAACTATGAAACCCTGCATGAAATGGTTAGTAAACAAGAATATGGCTGCAAGAAGTCACTAGAAAACCTATAACAAAGCATTAGACAACAAGCCTGCAAGCAAAATAGGTTAGAAAAATACAATAAACATGAAATAAAACACAAATATACCTTATGTTTGGGTGGAAATGGGCCACCATGCCCTAGCTTGGGGAAGCACCTCTCTCTTTGGTATGGAAGCTTAGCTTATGGAGCAATGGAGGAGAGGGAGGGTGGATGGCTTGAGAGGAAAAGTGTCTCAAGGTAGTCACACAGGAAACATAACGATAGGGAGAGAAGGAGTGTTTTAAGAGTGACCCCACCCCTCTATATAGATTTTTCCTAGAGATTTAGGGTTTTAAGCTCCTGTTTAGGGCTTTAGCCCATTTTTGGGGATTTTATACCCTTTCACCCAATTCTTATCTCCTTTGGGGGTTTTAATCTCCTTTGAGGGGTTTTATCCCCCTTTTGGAGTTTTATCCCCTATGAGAGCTATTTTGGCTCTTTTTAGGGGTTTTTAAGCTCTTTTTTCACATTTTTGAGCCTTTTTAGGGGTGTGGGGGTCAAATGAGGGTCATGCATGGATGTCTTTAGGTGGTGTAGGTCATGTAGAGCTAATTGAGGGATTTTTGGGTTAAAAGAGAAAATGTAACATGAATTAACATGGCAATATCATAAGAGATATCATAGGTAAGCAATGATTTATCAAAATGAATTCACAATAGCATAGTGATAAACTAAAAGGAGACAATCATAGCCACCTATCATCATTTGTGAAACCAATTCATAGGAAAACAATGAGCAAGTTTTGTGAAATATTTGGTTTTTTTCAAGAACGTAAAATTGGGATATGGGAGAGAGATTTGAGAAGCTGATCATGATCCTCCCATATATTTTATAAGAGTGTGTGTTTTTCTTAGGGGAAGGGGACTTTTGACAAGAAGGAATACATGGACTTCAGTGGGAGGGTCACTTTCCTTTTTTTCTTTTGTGGCAGGGATTTTCCCTTCTTTTGGATCTACATTGGTATGGTCTTCAAGAGCAGGGGCCTCACTTAGTTCTCCACCCTAGGATCCATGTTCCCTAATTATGCATATATCTTGCTTAACTTTGGATAACTTTAGATAGTTGAGATTGGGTTTCTTTTTCCAAAGATGTAATTGCTTCTTTCTTCTGGGTTTTGAAGCCTTCTAAAATCCGTTATTCATAGGCTGAGACTTTTTTAGAGGATCCTTTAAAAAAAATTCCACAAAGATGAAAAATTCAGAATAGTAGCTAGAGTTCTAACAGGAAAGAATCAAGACGAGAGATAATACAAATGCATAAACCCTGACACAGTATACTTAGGTAGCCAAAATATCCCCTTTTTAAATAAAAAATCTTGTATAAACTGCTTAAACATATTTACATACAAAAGAAATTGTGTTGTCTACTTAGTATCACATATTTAAATCTAGGGGCAAGTTGCAACTTATGTTTTTCTCATCCAAAACAATAACTTCATGACATATAATAGCCATACTGAAGACGTATTCATCAGTTAGCCATGGAATGTATTAAAGAACTAAAAATATCAGAACCTAAAGCCCATCCATATCATCCATTTCCATCACTATTCTTTTGATAACTCTAACAGTTGTCTTGGCATCCCTGACATCTTCTTCATGGTAGCTCAACTCTGTTGGATTTGGCTATCTCCAAGAGAGTCATTTTACATTTTGGTCATATCCTACTCATTATGTACAGATAATTGTTTTTTCATTATTGTGAAATTAGGGATCATGTGGTTGTTTTAGAATCATCTTGAAGAATTTTGAGGAGATTACCTTCAGTAAGACCAACAACTTTGTTGGCCATTGCATTTTCCTCACAGTTGATTTTTTTGCATACTCACTTGAATTTATGTGATCTAAGCTGTTTAAAAATATGGAAAACATGCAGTTATCGGAGGCGTCAAATTAAAGTACGACAGAGACAATCAGAGTTGAGTGTCAATTACAAATGTTGTCTTTATAGGTGAGCCATATGATCTCCAGGAGTCTAAACCTTTTAAGGCAGCAAATTCCTCTTCTATGTTGTTTGATTAAATGCATGTCTGAGTGCATCTTTAATTATCTGAATTTCTCTGGGATGAAAAATGAAACCTCTAGATCCAGCAGAGCCTGGATTTTCATTAGTTGTTCCATCCAAGAAGAGGGATTATTTACCTTGGTATGAAATAGACTAGGAGAGTATTTGATCTTTTCTTTCCAAAGGATATCCATTCCTATAGTTCCCAGCATCAAATCCATTCTTGATCTCCATGGTCTAGGGAGGAGAGGGACCTCTCTCTAAAATAATTTTCAATGATGGATTATCGGAGGATATTTGTCATTTTTTACTAACACTTAGAGGGGGATATTCCTTTCGGTTAAATATTGAATTATTTCTCACAATCCAAAGCTTTGAATAGATTAATCTTGACAATGGGACCCAAATAATTTTAATTAGTGGTTTCTTTTTTTGGAAACTAGAGTAGGCCTCTCTCCATGTCACAAAATCTGGAGTAGGCCTCTCTCCATGTCACAAAATACTGCAATAGGCCTCTGTCCATGGTATTGTCTGAGGACTGAGAGTTTCTTCAAGGAGTAACAGACAACACACGTATTTTGAAAAACTGCATCCCAAGAAGGTATGGAGACAGGATTCTTCATCAATTTACAGAGAGGTCATCTAGAGGGCCCTTGTATTCCTTTCTTGGTGGGTTTC